>JAOWBJ010000055.1:1448691-1460520 GCA_028566335.1 Monarda citriodora
ACAATGAAGAGGATGCCCCGAAAGACTAACAGAAGAAGATCTCACCTTTGTTATTTCCACGCTGTTAGTGAAGTCCAGCTCTTTTGGATCAATTTCATACTCGGGGACCTCTCGAGCATTTTCAACATGCATGGGAGCCATCTAACAAAATCATTCAACGAAAGTGAGAAAACAAAGGGGGGAGGTGAAGGAGGATCATCACGATGCGATCCAAACTTGACAGACATGTAAGACTTACCGGAGGTTTTGCTCCATTTGCCTCCAAAAGCTTTATAACATCATTGTGTTTGTAGAAGATAGCATCTGCAAGTGGCTATTCAATTAAACCTAGTCATTAACAATACCATACCAGCAGACCTATGAATGGTTCATCTGATCTGACCATCCATAAGTAATATATTTGACACATAATGCAGAACATGATGGATAGTTGGATACTGATATACCTACGCGATAATACCAGTTATACATCTTTCACTACTTATCTTACCCTCACCAGCAAAAAACAAAGCATCTCGAGTTCCAGTTGGATATTGTTTTACATAAAAATTCAAGTGAACAAACTATATATGATGTCTTTCTGTTGACAGTAATTGATTCCTTAAGAAGAGAATGGTCCAGCAAATAAACGTAAATTCTTTTCAAGAAATGACATAAAAGAAATAGAGAAATCGATGTAAACTGGACAATAATACTCAGCATCAATGTGTCGTTTAAAAGGAGGTGTTTCAATTTCCCCATTTTAGTGGTGTAGGCAGTGGGGTTCTAACGTACCCCACCCAGCCTGTGCTGTATTTGCTGCAGACAAAAGGAAAAAGAAAATGCAGAATAGAGCAACTCACGAACTTTTAATGCTAATTTTCTAGCCTATGGTTCTGTTATTCTAACACTCGTACAGCTGTATCATCACCCATTGATAGAATTTTCCCTCTCGCCGAGGTGAGGAAGCTAATCAGTGAAAATTAAAAGCCAAAATTACCGATAAATATACTACTCGGATTGACAATAAAATCTTCACCTATTGCAGAGAATTGTAGCATACCGTACTGCCCCATCGATCCTCGACATCGACTTCAGCGCCGCGGTGTAGGAGCAAGTCAACGACGTCCGTCCGCCCCTGGCACGCAGCCACGTGTAGGGCGCTGCGGCCGTCGATATCTCTGAAATTGACGGCGGTGCCGGAATCCAGCAGCTCCTGAATCCCCTCCAAATCGCCCTCGTTCGCCAAGTACATTAACCTAACACCGGTGTCCATGGCCTCCTCCACACTTGCCGAGGCGAGAGCGACGTCGTTCTCAGGGGCTCCTGATGACTGTCTCCCAATCGTTAGCCGCCGCTGCAGCTTTGCGTCCATTGGAAGCACCGATCGAAGTGTAGAATATAATATAGAGATGGTTGGAAACGAATCGGCGTGATCTTCTGCGCGCTGGAACTGAAAGATGGAGGAGAATAAGGGAGAGAAAGAGGGGGGGGAGTTGGTGTGCTATGATGAGCTTGTAACAGAAGCCATTTGAGAGTTGGAGAAACGATAGCCGGAAAATGTATTTATTATATTTATGAAAATATGATTGCATTTTCCTTTTTCAGTCAATAAAACGGTTGTAATTGCGAATATGCCCTTGTTTATTTCCACTACGGGCCTGTTTGTTTGGGCTGAGATCAAAACCCCCCTGATTTGGGCTGAGTGGTGTAGTCATGATAAAAAATCATGATTTATCCGTATACTCATACTAGGGGGGGAACTACTCAGCCGTTTGTTTAACATGTTTCCTTCAGACTTCGTTTTTCCTTTTCAGACGTAATCATCCGTTTGTTACCTTATTTTGGAGTGTGAGAAATACCGAAATGACTTATTTGCCCTCATCTTTTACAATATTTGCAAAACACCCCGGTATAAATTCTGTGAACCCTAGTCCATTTTTTGCGCCACCACACCAGAAAATCGAGAGTGTATTATCACATTTCTAAGGGCGGAGGCTGACTGGACAATCTCTCACCGTCCGCGGCGTCCCCTGACGGCAGATCGATACGAAGTTTCCATCGGCTGATAATGAGTTCCATTTCTGAAGGTATGATTCACCAATTTTTTTTTTTTTAAATTTGTTTTAGGGTTTAGGATCGAATGGGTACAATCGCATGTATTGTATGTTTGATTTTTTATGAGTGTGTTTTCTGCCATTTCGCTGTTCTAAGCTATTCCAATTTAGGGTTCGGTGTCTGATAGTGTAAAATCGAATGGGTTTATTACATAGTCTTGGGTTCCCTTTCGTTGTGATTTCGATGCCAAGTGGTTAATAAACCAATATGTCACTCTGTAGTGAAAGATTAAGGGAAGTGGTTCCTTATTTCTGTGATTATCCATCTATGATTATTCCTGTTCGTTTTCTGTGCAAATATGTTTCATACAATATGTTGTTTGTGATTTCATCAAGGATACTGTATCTTAGCTTCTTGGGTTGCTTAAGTTTAGTAAAACCACCTGTAAATTGTCGTTATATTATGCAATTTGTCATATGCTTTTACTGGAACAATTAATGAATAATTGTGCATTGGTCATTTACTGGAACAATTTGTCATATGCTTTTCTAATCTAGTTATTAATGAAATATTGTGTATTATCACTAAAAGTACAGCTTAATGCTGTCACTGTGTATTATTATTATAAACACAAAAGTACTAAGTACAGATGAATGCAATGTTGAGCAATGGATAACATCTTATGTTTATACAGAATATGTTTGTGTACTAATTAAAACAAAAGGTATCTTGAAGATTAATGCTTTCATTGTGTATTTACTTTACTGATAATGAAATAGTAAGTCTAGATGAGTGCAATGTTTAGCAGTTGATAAGTTGGTTTATTGTTTTAACATAAAACAATAATTAACATAAAACCACTTGTAAATTGTCGTTATATTTACTTTATGCACAGAAACATATCTGTTTATACCTGTCAAACTTAACATTGCCTATGTGAGAAAGTTGGTTTATTGTTTTAACATATATGATAATAAACAATTATGTGTGGAATAATAATGAATTTTACAATTGTACAGTATCAAATGTTACATATATTAGCATCATGGCTTTGTATGTTTGTTTGTTCAAGGCAAGACGAAGAAGCCCCACCGTTCCTGGACCAAAAAGGAAGAGGAGGTTCTTTTGTCTGCTGTCAAACACCTTGTTGCAGTCGGATGGAAGACCGACAACGGCTTTAAGGGCGGGTACTATCGAGAACTCGAACTTGCTATGCAACAAGTATTCCCGGGCACAGACATTCGCGGGAAACCGCACATAGAATCAAAACTGACGGGTTGGAAGCGTACGTACGCTGCTCTTACGGATATCCTCAACACTAGTGGAGTGGGTTTCAACTTGAACAGCGACAACCGTATAGACGTCGGAAACGATCAGTGGGAGGGCATGTGCTCGGTACGTCATGTTCAATAATCGTCAATAAAATTGCATAAGTTCAATAGCTTTATGTCTTATGATTACACAATTCTCCTGCATATGTTTTTGCAAGTTTATTAATATTCTCCTGAACTTGCTTATGTTCTGCATTTATGGAATAAGATTTAATTCATTACTCTCTGATATTTATTTGTGGGTCTTCGTAGCAAGATTCCACCATTAGGAAGTGGAGGTATAAGAAATGGGACCACCTGGAGGACTGGCGCATCATATTTGGCAAGGACCGGGCGATGGGTGAGAGCGCGGCCCAATTCATGGATATGGTTAACGACATCCTACTAGACACCGATGCTCCGGTGACCAAAGATCATGAGACTGCTGCTGAAAGTGTGGGTCACACTGGTGAGATTCCAAACCTCTTTGCTGCTGATGATGTTGGAACACAGTCATCCGCTGGGACTACAAAGAAACCGAAACAGCGTCGTAAACGTCTATTTGAAGATAGCATCAGCACGTTGGTCGATCTCGTGGGGGAGATCCAACAAACCAACCAAGCGAAGTTCGAGTCCTTCAACGAGAAGTTCGCCAAGCCTGCTGCAGTTAACAAGACACGCCCGGATATTTGGCCAATCCTCCAAGCTATTCATGGACTCACTCTGGATCAAGCATTTCATGCCGGAGAGATACTCCACGAGAATCCGGGAAAGATGGAGTTCTTCTTGGAGCTGTCGGATGAAGCTCGTCCCGCGTACATCGGGCGGATCCTTTCATCCAACATCTGATCATGAATTAATTTATGTAGTTGAAACTTAAAACTTAAGATTCCTTACATTTTGTGTGTTGATCTGTGGATCATTAACACTGCTTTGGTATTAGCTTGGTGTGTTTTTTGGCATTAGGTTACATGAGAAATTCCTGAATTCTGATATGTAACTAATGATTACTATGATGCTTATTAATTATGCTAGCCTTAATTAGATAACTTGGTATTTTAATTCTGCTTACTTTTACTTACATTTTAATACCTATGCGGTTGTGTCCCTTACGAAATTTGAAGATTAAATAAAAATTTCATAGGAATTTTGATATTGAGCAATACAGAAGTTGTTTGGGTTCATGAATGCCTACAACAATTCCTTTCACGTGAGTTGGAATAAAAAGGACAACATTCAGCCTTAATTAGATTGCAGCGAGTCTTCATTTCATGCTGTCCAATCTGAAATATATTTGTAATACAAATTTGTCCAAGATTGGGAAAAAAAACATTACTGAATCAGTCTTTAATATATATAGTGACATAAATTTGATGTTACAACACCATGTATCCAACAACTTTTTTGCAATTGGGGTTGCAACAGGTTTGGTAACTTGTACGTAACAATTTGTAGTTGGAAGAAAAAGGTAACTCACATGCATTTTTTTAGGTGTTTACTAGAGCCAAGTTTGAAACAGTTGTCCACATGTGAATTTTAGTAGAGGCTATTAATACCTCTTGTTATGTTTGTCCATTGACATGCATTTGTGGAGAAATACTACGTAAGAAAAAAATGTCCAAACCTCCATCTTTGAGTGTTCCACATCAATACCAATACCTCTATAATAATGAGTGGGATGAGCATAAGGATGGAGTATTCCTTAAACTCATCATGAGTTATCTTGGTGATCCCAAAAAAATCACACCCTCTATAATCGAGGAGGCACGTCTCTTAGCTTCTTGGGACTTCAACGGTTCGGAGGGCGTCGAATACGAAGACGAAGTATTCAAGGAGCGAATGGCACAATACAAGAAACGGTACGATGCGTTTACAATGGTGAAGACCGATCCTGAAGCTTGGTGGGATGCGAACCACGGGTATGTGACAGCATCGCAGGCCGTGTGGAGGCGCCTATTCCAGGTTAAGTATGCTTCATCATTCGTAATACTCAAGTTTCGTCCTTATGAATTATTCCTTATGTTTTTATTTATTTTCGTGATATACATATACCCACTAATATATTTTGTAATCGTGTCTTTTCCGACAGAAAAATGAATTCACAAAAGCATACTACCACTTCGCGGAGCCGTATTATCCACTGCTTCATCTACTATTTGGATATCAAGAGAAAGAATCGGCAAAAGATGAGGTGTCCGAGGAAGTTAATTCCCCCGTCTTGGCTGCAAAACGCCGACTATTCGAGGAAAGTGACGGAGCATCGCGAGTCGGTCCTTCGGTCGTGAATCGAGGAAAATCTAAGGAGACTAAAAAAAAACCACCGCTGAAGGGTTCGAGCTGCTCGTCGTCTTCCAGTCCAATAATGTGGTGGAAACCTTGACTACGTGGTCGAGGTAATATGGGGTGGCGTTGTGTCTACTAGAAGCCTACGTGTCGTTTGTCGTATCTAAATAAGTGTTTTGTTAAGTGCACACGTTCAGTGTTATTTAAATATGTACTATGTATTGTTGTATGAGTCAAAACTATGTTGCTCAGTTTCTATGTTTTCGGTATTATTAACATTAATGTCCATTATCGTTTTTATTTATAAATCACGTCGTTCACTTTTACAAAATAAACTAATAAGCTTTCTGATTTCAATTAAATTTCGATTAAATCACGTCGTTCTGAGTGTTGGGCATAGTTATTAAATCAAGTCGTTCTGATTTTGGGCGTATGAGTGTTGGGAATAGTTATTAAAAAATATAGAATTTTAACAACATAATGAATTCATACATAATGTAGAAATGGAGTTGATGGTAAGCATAATTGCAGAATTCATACAGAATGTTAATGGTCTTCATTTTCATACTGCTCGCATAATACAGAATTCATACAGAAGGTTTAATAGGTTAACACTACAATATTCATACAATACCCAGTCCAGAAAGCAAATAAAAAAATGCAGGGGTTCAATAGATTAACACTTCAATAATCATACAAGCTTGCCTATGATAATGCCAAGAAGAACCAATACAATACCCATGAAAATGTTTGCAACATCACGCTGGATTTTATATTGATTCATCCCGTCCCGTTCTTCGCGCTCACCGGCAACAATGTCGCGTTGCGAGAGGGATGTTTCACCACTACGCGAATTAACCTCATCGTAGTTATTCTTCGAGTCACTAAAGTGTACCCACGCGTTATTGTGGTACTCGTCACACCACAAAAACCGTTTACAACCACGAGGCCCGACAGGTCCGGGGCATTTGTAGTAGTACCTACCCGGATTCTGTGAATAAGGTCCCGCCATTTTCAACAACATCCGACCGCGATTGCACGCACACATAGGTGCGGACGCTTCGTTCTTCAAGTCATGGACCGTTGATCGGGACATACTAGCCTTTCCTGTTTTCATGAAGAATAATCATTTACGAAGAATAACATTAAGTTAGGGAAGCATTTAAAAACATAGCGTAAAGTGAAAACAATATCGAATACCAACATTGATTGGAATAACAAGGATATGTCCTCATATGACTGCAATATTTTTAAAACTTGTGAAAGCAACTTTAACATAGTTCTGAAACAGTAAACTTAAAAACCCAAAGACCCAAGAAATTGAATTACATAGTCTATTGAGATATCGAATTCCTACTAAACTAGTTCATTCGAGCGGCCATTCCACATTGTACTAGCAATTTCATCACGAAAAGCGGACCACTCCGGAGATGTTTGCACTATATTGATGGACTCGTTCTCTTCTTCATGATCCCCACCACCAGTTGCAGCCTCTGCATCGTCAACCATGTCCTCAACGGGGTCATGCTCCATGTTTGATCGAATAAAATTATGCAATAAAAAACAAGCTGCAATCATCTGCAACTGAGTCTTGAGGGGATAGAACGAGGACGATCTTAAAATACCCCATCTCATTTTCAATATTCCAAACGCCCTCTCGATTACATTCCGCGCCTTAGAGTGACGCATATTGAACATCTCGCGTGGGTTTGAAGGTTGAAAATTCCCTGGACCCCACTCCCGTAGGTGGTAACGAACTCCACGGAAGGGAGTAAGAAAGCCTTCGGAGTTGGCGTAACCACTATCGGCCAAGTAATAGCATCCTACGAGTGAAATATTTATCAAAATTGTGGGTTGTGACGAAGACAATAATGTAATTCTTATTTTAGTCTATTAGCAAGTAGTGTTACCTCTGGGAACCCTGAAACCATTAGGACGGTTCATGGCGTCGCGTAACACTCTCGAATCAGCAGCAGAACCCTCCCAGCCCGGTAGTACGTAGATGAACCTCATGCGTCGATCACAAACAGCTAAGGTATTAGTGGCAATGTCCCCTTTCCTGTTCCTAAACCTTGGCTTATCTACCCCTGGGACCTTAACGCTAATGTAAGAGCCGTCTAATGCACCTAGACATCCCTGCGTCACAATTACCCGCATATGTTATATTTAGTATTGAAAAATTACGAAATAAGCTTCGGATTAATAATATATTTTCAAACCTTGAACCATTTCCAGCGTGAATCCGTACATTCCTCAGTAACTGGTTCAGGCTTCACGAGCAGAATCCCATGAAGTAACAAGACAGCCTTGAGGACAGTGTGTACATACTTAGACACGGTCTGTCCAGATCGCCAATAATCAAATCCCACTACCCGGTTCTTTTTATGATGAGCCAATATTCCTAAAAAAGTTGCTACTTGCTCCTCAACTGAAACGTATCTGTTATCGACTAATCCCCCAACTTCCCTCAACAATACAACCAAACGACCGAAAGTGTTACGGTCCATTCTTAAATTCGCTATGCAGTCGGAGTCGGTAACACCGATCAACCTATGTAATCGCCTAACCTGAGTGGGTATTCTATCTAAAAGGGAATGATGACTCTCGAATTCAGACCTACTACGTTTCCTATAGCACAAACAACATATTAAAACCACTAGTGAAATGACTTCAAGTACAGAATCGTCGTCCATGAATTCTCTAAATACTTGAATGATGACTGGATCTACTTCATAGTCTGACATATCTATGAATCTTGAAAAAAAAGAAAATATTTATAATAGCATTATAATGGGCCTCGCTGATTAGAACATATATGTAAAGATAAACTTGTTGAGGTGTCCTTAAGTTTTTAAACTTGTTCTGAACTGGTTAGAACGAATATTAGAAGATCCCACAAAAATGGCAATCACATTTAATCCCTAAATTACAGAGGTTTAAACTTAATACTACAACTACTACACAATTACAAATGACAATGTAACATTCTGATAATAATGGCATTCGAACAGCAGTAAAACGAGTAACTGCAACACATGAACGAATTACAGCATATTATATATGTTTGTCAAATTGAAGTCAGAAAAATGATAGTTGTAGCTAGGCATTCTTGGTTCTGTATCCTCAATACTGAAAAAATCTGCTATATACACTCACAAACACAAACTAACCCAAACAGCTAGAGAAAATAACCGGTAAGAGCAAATATAAGAGATCCATTGACAAATATACACTGCACTTATTAATCTACAGTGATGAACCTAGTAGTCGCTATAACAGAAAATTTTGTTGTTCCAAATAAATAAATAAAAATTCGTGAAAAAAAAAATTAACTAGCATAATTCAATCGAAATACTGTAATAACGATTCTTGATAACAATTGAAAAGCCTTCAAATTCATTCTGCAAAACTGACCGAAAGTGGGGTTTCGCACTTACCTTGTGCAAAACGAACAACTTCCGCGATTTGAAAAGGAGCAACGCTGGACAATGGTGTAAGACTGACGGGGAAATCAGAGTTCTGGGAATGGAAAGGGGGAAAATAAAAATTGAGTCGCATACAAAAATTTAACGATTCAAAATAACAAATCACCCAACTGAAAATTACTTCGACTAAACGATTGTTTAGATTTGAAACTTACCAGGGGAAAAAATCGTCGATGTTGCGCGACGGGTTAAATCGCTAAGGCAGAAGTCTGTTCTTCGTCAAAAAGAAAATGGGGGTTCTTTCTGATAATATCGATGAAAGAAAATAGGGTTTGGGGAGGGGTTCTTGGTAATTTCACTAAGCCTGCAAAGTGGTGAGAATATGAATCAGGGGGGGGGCGGATTCGATCTCATGGGTTTCTCATGAGAAATCATGCGGGCCGGCGGAAATTAGCGGGCCGTGAGTATTTAAAGTCATGCAAAACAAACAATGGTATTGGGCTGATATACCCATGAGAAAATGTCCAACTCATGGCAAATCCAAGCAAACAAACAGGCCCTTAATTGAACACAATCTCCATAAAACTTTTGCTGAAGAAGAGCAAGACTATTAACCGAAATGAAGACGTACTTTATCTGTTTTACTTTAATTATTTATATTTTATTATTCAAACGTTTCGTATGATTGTTTATTTTATTAGATAAAATCATTATTTCACATATGATATTATTTTTTTAAAAAAATTGCACGTTGGTCTATAAGCCACAATATATACGTCACGTACAATTTAAAAGGGACATAAAAAATATTTTTTATACAATAAGTATATTTTTTGTTAAAAAATTTGATATTCTCTCCATTCTATTTATAATTATCACTGTTAAAATGTCCTACAGCCGATGGCCAATTTTAATGTGGCAAAGCTTCATTTTTTTTTCTACCACTCGTATGCGCACATTTTAATATAATTTGAATTTTCAGCTGTTAAATTATCATAATTTATTTGTTTATTTTTCAAAATTTACAATTTTCATATTAAATTAAATGTTTCAATATAATATTTCATTCAGGGTCTACCATCAATATATTTTGATAAATAATAGTACTATCTCCATCTCATCTAATTAGGTTTGTTTCTTTATATCAATCAATGCACGTTTTTCCACCGAAATCTAATACGGGTTTTAAAATAGATTTTTGAAAGAAAAAAATCACTCACGGGATAGTACGAGTGTCGAACTATCCCGTGAGTCGAAAAAAAAATTCAGAAATCTATTTTAAAATCCATCATAGATTTCGGTGGAAAAGCGTATATTGATTGACATAAAGAAATAAGCCTAATTAGAAATATATGGAGATAATACTACATCCGTCTCTTTTGATTAATATATTTGATTTTTGATTTTTATGACAATCCTATAGAAATCTAATCGATGAAATCAAACTTCAAACATAATTAATAAAATGGGACATTGGTAGAAAGCACGGATACGAATACGAAATACGTATACAGTACGATACGGAGACGAAAATACGTCAATTTTCAAAAAATAAAAATACAATACGTCAAAAATACGTTTTTATTTTTTCATTCATTTTTTTATATATATAATAAATTATTCATCAAGAAACTAAGCTAAATTTACATTATTAAATCGATTAGTTTCGTGAACATATTAAATACTTTGCAGTGTAATTTTGATTGCTTTCACTCAGAATTTAAATGTTGAGTAAAGGGGCTACTACTATAATTCATGTATAAATAGTAAGAAGATGTTCTTTAAAATTCCCAAACGACTTGCTCTCAAGACCAGCCTATTTAGAACAACATCACACAAATCCTTATTACTTTAGTCATCATAAGATTAATAAGCAGCATCACATGAATCTTTATCAAGCTACTGACTCACCTTTCGAGAGAGACACAAGCAGAGGCGGGGCCGAACCCAGAGTTTGCTTGCAAGAAGAGAAAATAGAGAACGCGAGTGAGAGTTTCTGATTCTGTGTGAGTGACGGAAAGAAGAAAATAGAAAACCTAAAGTTCAAATAGGAAAAAACATATTTTTTATGTATTTTTAAACTTTGACTCAATTTTGAATGTATTTTTTATTTTTAAAAAAATTCAAAATACGTTTGATAAAAAATACGTACCCGGGAACATATTTTTGGTGTATTTCGGTGTATTTGTCCCCGGAACGTCTCCGAGACGGGGACGTGAGGCTGAGGAGTGTACCCGTGCTTCATAATTGGGTAGTATGATACTACTTTAATTTAGGAAAATATTTCTTATATTAAAGTATTAGACATTACATAATTAAGTTATTCTAAAAGGTGGAAATGTGTCAAAATAGAGTTTGAGTCGTATTTAAAATGAAATAAAATCTGACTTTTTAAAATAAATAAAAAAATACCTTAAGTTCATATTCTAAAATATAACGTACTTGCGAAAAAGGAAATTGGGTATTTACCGTGGTCGGATGGAAGAGGCAAGAGGTCCATACCTCACGAGAAAAACATCGACTTTTCTTGTATGATGTTTTAGCTTTTTTTTTTATACTTTATTTTTCATACTATATCCATATCTATATTAATATAAAAGTAGAGTCGGAGAGAAAGATAATTTTGCCCTTTTTAGAGGGAAAATTTGTCTTTTAGTATTGATGGGATATGGCCCAAAACCTCCAAGCCCAACATATATGGCCCATCAGCTTCGGCCCTTTCCTAGCCAAGCTTCGGCCCATTCCGGCTTGGAGTTGGCCCCAATCAAAAGGCA
>JAOWBJ010000055.1:1506788-1517299 GCA_028566335.1 Monarda citriodora
TTAACCGATCGAAGAAACAGAATTAATTATTCATCTACTCTCTAACCCTAGGATATAAAAGATTTAGCTAGACATAATTAAATAAAACATGAACATAAAATAAGAGAATATCATAAAAGAAAGATGTGGCTTGAAACTTCTTCAATCCTTGTCTTCAAATCTCCAAAGCGTCAAACCCTAAACTATGAATCAATATGCTAAAGTATGTAGAATGTTGAATGGTGGCTAATGAGCCCGAAACACCTATATTTATAGTGTACAATTAGGGTTTCAAAGCCCATAAAAGATAAGGAAAAGGTTTTAATCTAGATAAGGTAGATTTTAACCCAAAATTTGGAAATAATTAAAATCCTGAATTGCCTTCGGAAGCAGCCCCGCCAGCGCGGGCTAGGGCCCCGCCAGCGCTAGCTCCACGAGAAACGCACCCAGCGGGCGCTGGCTAGCCCCATCTGGTTCGGTCCGGTTTTCTCTTCTCGTTCCGTCTTTTCGTCCTTTCACGTCTTCATTCCAATTTCTTCGATTTTAGCTCCTTTTTCCTATAATTTGACAAATATACGCAAAAGATCATCAAACTTCAAAAGATTGAGAAATCGAAGTAAAAACGTGTGTAAACAATGGATTTATATCGAATGATCGGCATTAAAGAACCGTAAAAAGCGTAGAAAATCCATGTTTATCATGGATATATATCGAATATTATCAAATACTACTTGTATTTCTTGCAGCTTGATAACATATAGGCATGTCTAAGGGCAGACAATGGTAATTGAAATATTTTGGCATCATTTTAGATTTTTAGTATAGTGTTAGCTGTATGTATGATTGCACCTCCTGAGAAACCGGTGACTTCAACATATATCACACTCATTTAATTTATACGAGTACTCTTTCTTCTCGTTGGTATATTTTTTCCATAGGGTTTTTACGAATGAAGTTATAACGAAGCCCGCCAAGGACCGACATTTCGACTCTGGTTCGGAATCGTGTATGTGTTGAGTGGAGCCATAGATGCTTAGCAGTGCTGATCAGTCTATTGCAAGAGATGTGGTGAAGAAGGCATGCTTTATGTAAGTTTACTTTTGCATAAGATTTATTCAAGATGAACAATTTTCTTGATTTTTCCTTCTGCAGTATGCACTCAGGTTGTTCTATGTTGGTGTAGGAGTTAGCTTTACTTGCTTGCTAGGTTCGTGTCCCTCTCTGAATTCGCTCTCTCCTTCGATCATTCGTCCATTACATGAGAAATTCTGAAGAATTGAAGTTGAACTTTTTTGAAAACTTGCAGAAGAATGAGGATGGGGTACTTAAGATCAGAGTTCTCAGACAAGAAGTCTGTTTCTTCGACAACCAAGATCTTTCTTCTAATCGGTTTCTGCTGCAGATACCGAATTTCCTAGCACAGTTTTACTCGCTCGTATTTGACTTCGTAGTTGCCTTCATCGAATTGTTAGATAGCAGACGCAAACATTATTGTAAATTATTGTTGTTTTATGACCGAGTTCATGTTCGGTACTTCAATGTTTTTGGTTGAATTTCTTATTGTTGGTTACAGTATCTATCTTTGTCATTATTTTTACAGTACTGTCGAAATTTATGATCATTATCATTATCTTCGACAAAGTTTCAATGTTGAATATTGGTTTATTCTTCAAAGAATTTCGAATATATAAAAAATATTCTAATGGTTTATTCAAGAAAACACAAAATAAATTATGATGATGATGATGATGATGATAATAATAATAATAATAATAATAATAATAATAATAATAATAAGCTTGAATGAATTAACAAAAGAGGCGTTTGTGTAATTTTGGAGAAAATGAGGGGTAATATTGACAATTCACCTTCTCATACACCCCTTAACCTAGTGTACCAAACATAAGATAGAACGGATCCTACCCAATCAGAACTAAAAATACTCCTTCTACCAAACAAGACATGAGATAGAACGGATCCTACCCAATCAGAACTAAAAATACTCCTTCTACCAAACAAGTGTTATGTGGGCCTCGGCACAACCTTCACACCCTTAATCTTGAGATATTTTTTTGTATTCCTAGTTTAAATCCTAAACCCCTGTATCTCTACCAAACGAATCCTAAGGGTGTGTTTGGTTGGGCTGATTAGCCCCGATTTGGGCAGATAATCAGGCCTAATCGGGCCCAATATGTTGTTTGGTTGCCCTGATGCAAAATCCGCTCGGCCCGACAGATATCCCCGGCCCGGAGGATAAAACACTGTTGAATGGAGGAACAGAAACGCCCCCCACAACGCGATTAATTTCCCTTGTGAAACAGTAGTCTGGAGTGAAATGCAGAAACTCCATTTTTGCCCCTTCTCCTTTACAAATCCACACTCTCACACAATCTCTTCTTGTAGAAATAGGGCCCTCACCCCCTAAAAAGGCCTTATTAAGGGGGAGGGTTGTCCATCTTATAAATCACATATTATATCTTTATAGAGCCGATGTGGGACAAATGTGGGGGTCTCAACACTTCTCCTTTCACTGCTGGCTGCGTTCATGGTTGAAAAATATTGGGTAATTCCAAATCGCGAGCTTCAAACCCATCTCCGTCGGATAAAAATCAGTAAGCACCCATTCATTTCCGGTGATTTTCGGCGACAAGGCTTACGTCGTAGAAATTCTCGAACATGCCGCCGCAATTTGTAAATCTGCGATTAGGAAATTATGGGTGAAGGTAAACTCGTATTGGAACTGGAAAGAATTGAATAATCATTGGTGGAGGTTGCTCGGATTGCAAGAAAGGGGGCCAAAAGCGTTGATTACAACAACGGCTGAAAAAGTCCAGAAACGTAAATCTGAAAATTTGATTTTGCTGGTGTTTTGAAGGAGGAAAATTCCGGCCTGCTAGCGCGAAATCTCCTCGGCATGGACAACCAGAACGTCGTCGTTTGCGACAACGGCAACGGCAACGGCAACGGCGTAATCACTCTCTCTTCAACCACTTGCACATTTCCGTTACACTGATCGATCATCTGTTTGATCTCATGTTTGTTGCCTCTCTTTTTTTCGTTTGATTCTGCATGTTTCGTCTGCCAGTGTTATTCACAGAAAGTTATTAGGTTTTAGGGTCCTTTTTTGACTATCGAATCGATTTGATTTTGCTGTTACGTCTGTGAATATATATATATTTTTTAATTCGATCTTGCTGGGTATTGCAAGCATTGATTCGACTGGACCGATCATCTGTGAAATGTGGATTTGCGGGTGAGTACTTCCCCACATCTGTATTTCCTTGTGTTGTTGGAAGGCCAATGCTTCGCTATGAAGAATCTTTAATGGAACAAGAGATCACGGTCAGTTTGTTGCTCTTTGATTCATCTAATCCACTTTGGGTATTTGTGTATTTAGTTTTATTTTTTAATGCTGGAATGAATCATTTCACGGCCAGCTTGTCTGCAAGTAAAATGTAATGTATAAAAAATCTTCAAAACTTTTCCATAGACGAGGTATGACAAGTTAGGATAATTTCTTCGATGTGCTTAGACTCGTTTATAAGTGGAATGCACGGTAAATAGAATCTATAGATTTCTAGTTTAAGTACATGCGGTTTCGGTGGTGGTTAAACTTCTGTATGCTATGCATATTTGCAGTTTTATGCATAAATTGAATTGCTGAGGCACACATAATGTCGTTTGTAGTAGATGAAAAATGCAATTTATTATTATGCAGACACATCATGTATATAGACTATTAGTTCCAGAGGAGGAAATAGCAGGTATTCTACAAAACTAAGTCACATGAGTTTTGCCCCATTGTAGTTTAATCATGACCAATGTTGTAAAGTACGTAAGGCGTACTTGAGGCGTTTTCCCTAATTGAGGCGAGGCGTCAGCCTTGAGGCGTTTTGAGGCGTAAGCCTCAAACTTAATGCACAATTATTTTTAAAATCAAAACAAATATTTAAAATAGATAATTAACAAACAAAAGATCAAATTTAATATTCTTAGAAGTTTTTTAAATATGAAATTCAAAGCATAAATCATCACCCCTCACTCATCATCCACCTCCTCACCCCCTTATCTTCATCTCCATCTCCATCCTCATCCTCATCACCATCCTCAAAGTGCTACATGCTTTAACTTTCAAGTCAAAAATCAATTTTACCTCTTGGGTGGTGGGCGTGAAGGAAGGGCTAGGAGGAGGAGGAGTTTCTGTGTTCTGCTTTGTGTCGCTAATAACGTGATTCCTCCTTTCGTTGTTTTCATGTTTTTTTAGTTTAGTTTTAGGGTTATAAATTTTTAATTAGGGATGGGCAGAATTGGCTTTTTAATATTAGTATTGAACCCAAAAAAACAAAAAAACTGATCCACTTTAATAAATCAGAATATAGCGTGAGGGTACCGCCTCAGTTGCCTTGAGGCGGCGTACACCTCAGTGTGATGAGGTGATCGCCTCAATGTTAACGTTCAAGGCGTAGGCCTCAAAGCGTTTTTGTCGATGAGGCGCTGAGGCGTACGCCTTGAGACATGCCTCACAGAGTTTTTTACAACACTGCCTGGATTAGAAAATTTCATCAAAATGGCAGCTCGATTAGGATAATTAAACGATATACGATGATGGTTTGGAAATGCAGTCTCATAGTATTTTACATTTTCAGTATTAATATTCTCCACCTCACCTAAACATACCTGCAAAAAAAGTTGAAAATTACATATGATTATACATTCTAAGGTATACTTAATGATACCTTCTATGTACTTTGCTCACAATTTATATATGATAGAATAGTATTTTGGAAGGGAGTAGTGAATTACTGATGAATGCATTGACTTATTATATCAGTCATCGGAGACAGGAGAGTGGGTTTGAGTGAGCTTTTTGCCTCACCATGTACTCTTGAAAGATACATTTTTTTGAAAGAAAATATCTGTAGCTATGGGAGGTTTGAACAGGACAAAATAGCTTGAGATAGTAGCACTTTGATCAAATAGAAAATCAAAATATAGCTCGCCATTTACAATAAAAAAAAGGCGCAAGAATGGCTGCAGCTAGCCGAAATATAGCTCAACAAATAACAAGGAGAGTTGCTCTTAGCTTGCAAACAAATTAAGAGCACAACGGAAGCAAGTAACTCGCACCAATCACCTATAGAATAACAAAACGCAGCAAACTCTTTGGCAACAGCTTGCCTATACAATATAGCGTAAAAACAGAAATGGAGGAGGAAACTTAGCCGAATGGCGAGGGGAGGGCGAGGCAACACAAGGAGCTATCGAACTGGTCAGGAACGATGGCTTCAAGCCCCCGAAGCAGTCGGAAAGAGAGGCATGAAGTCTGCATACGAGCGCACTCCTCAAGAACAATCCAACGGGGATTTTCGTCGAATAACTTAATCATGATATCAAAATTGTTATTTTAATTTTTAAGAGTTGCTCATATTTTAAATCTGTTCAATAACTTAATTATGTAATATACGTTAAGATTTAAGACACCGTAATGTTTCAAATCTTATTTTTAATAATTTTAGATAATTTATATAAAAATAAAATTTATGAGTATAATATAGTACTACATCGGTCCTTCACCTACTGACATTGTTATTATGTATAAACGTCGATCATTTACTGAACCTATTTTGACACATAAGTCCACAATCACGTCCACAAGTTTGACACTTTACTACCATTATAAATATTAAATATGCCTATAATTATTCCATTTTAATATACATAAATCACGTGCCATATTTTTTATTCATTAAATAAGGACACGAGAAATAAATCACGATAAACGTTCGGATTTTTAATAATTATATAGTATGTCCACTTAGAATGGCCACGCTGATAATTATAATTAATAGACACAATCATATTAAATTGGAGATAAGCCGCAAGAGAAAACAGAGAAACAATTAATTTTATACAATCTTCTAATGACATAAATATGGATTAGGACCCAAATTTGGACGACGACTACTACTACTAGAAACAGACAAGAAAACACGAGTCGTAACCGGGGGACTAGCATGATTTAAGGTTGAGCACACACCGTATGACCATTAAGACAACCTCCTCCAAAATATAAATCAATTTTTTTTTACGACAAATTCGTCCACGCCGTAAATATCAAACTCATGATTATCAGATTGAAAGTTTTGCTCTTTATCAAATGAGATATATAATCCTGGAAAATTAAAAAGTAATCTCCAATAAAAGATTAACAGACACCTATGGATTAATGTTGTTGGTTGAAAATTACCCTTGGGGAATGTCCAACCTTTCCAATTTGTTTTATTTAATTATTGTAATTATTGATTCCTGTACAGTCCCTAACCACTTCCATAATCAATCTTATCGTAATTTCTGCTTTGTCGACTTGCGAAAGCATCATATCGTACAATTATTCTCCCCCCTCATTTTTATATTGCACACTCCACCTTACACTCATCGATATTATACAATTATAACAATATTAAATACACGTACTTAAACATATCAAGCCAATCACTAAAGTCCCAGATAAAATAATATAGTAGTATATACTATCTCCGTTCCAATTATTTATGCCACTTTAATATTCATTTTTTCATAATACGCATTTCCATTGAAAATTAATACGGATTTTAAAATATTATTTTGAAATTTTTTTTACGATATACTACGACACTCGATGTATCCCATAAAAAAAATATTTCGAAATGACATTTTAAAATTTGTGCTAAGTTTTGATAGAAATATTTACCTAAAAATAAAAAAGTAAAAGTGACATAATTTTGAGATGGAGCAAGTATATTTTTGTTTACGCACGTTGTTCTTTCTACCAAAACGACAAACGAGGCGGCTTAATATAAACACCAAGATTCGACCACTAAATTTTCCAACTCGAGACAAAATCTTGAAACGAAAGACAACATTTTTAATTCATCAATGGCGACCCACTGTAAATAAAGCAAGAAGCAAATCGCCACATCAAAATCACACACCCATTAGTTATTCTAAATCCAAAATCAATCAAATCTCAACCTACTTACAAGCTATGGATTGGCTATGGCCATTCATCGCATGTTGCATGACCGTGGCCGCAGCAGCCGCGGCCACCGCCCTGCTATACAGGCGGCAAGCAGACGATGGCGCCTGCTTGCCTCCCGGGCCGCCAGGGTGGCCGGTGTTCGGCAACATGTTCGACCTGGGCTCGATGCCGCACAAGACCATAGCCGGCCTGGGGAAGGAGTACGGCCCCGTGGTGTGGCTCAGGATCGGCTCGATCAACACGATGGTGGTGCAGACGGCCGCAGCCGCGGCCGAGCTCTTCCGGAACCACGACGCGGACTTCGCCGAGCGGAACATCATCGAGGTCATGCGGTCCCACGGCTTCGACGGGGGTGCGATCTCGCTGGCCCCTTACGGGGCCTACTGGCGGGTAATGAAGCGGATCATGACCGTCGAGATGCTGGTGCAGCGGAGGATCAACGAGACGGAGGCGATCCGGCGGCGGTGCATAGGAGATATGGTGGGGTGGATCCGCAGAGAAGCGGGGGCTACGGAGAACGGGAGAGTCCACGTGGCGAGGTTCGTGTTCCTAGCTTCGTTCAATATGCTGGGGAACTTGATGCTGTCGCAGGATTTGGTGAGTCCGGATACGGAGGAGGGGGCGGAGTTCTTCGCCGCCATGATTGAGTTGATGGGGTGCTCCGGCACGCCTAACATCGCCGACCTCTTCCCTTGGCTCAAATGGCTCGATCCTCAGGGATTGAAGCGGAAAATCGATCGCGGAATGGCGAAGACGTTGAAGATCGTCGGTGGATACGTTGAGAAGCGGATGAGGGAGAAGAAATCGAATCCTAATGTGAGGAAGGATTTTCTGGAAGTTCTTCTGGAAAACAGAGGAAATGACGCGGATTTTATCTCCGATCATCAAATCAACATCATTATCATGGTATGAACCTCAATTGATCCCTCCTTCTACTTCGCAACCAAAGTTTCTGATTTCCGAACTCTCGATTTTACTCCAGGAAGTATTTCTAGCCGGATCGGAGACGACGAGCAGCTCGACAGAATGGGCGATGGTGGAGCTGCTCCGCCACCCGGCGGCGATGGCGGCGGCGGCGGAGGAGCTAAACCGCGTCGTCGGAAAAGGCAAAAAACTGGAGGAAAAGCACATCGACGATCTCCCCTACCTGCAGGCAGTGGTGAAGGAGACGCTCCGGCTACATCCGCCGATCCCCTTCCTGGTTCCGCGGCGGGCGATTCGAGGGGTGGAGTTCATGGGGTACCGAATCCCGAAGGACACGCAGCTGTTCGTGAACGCATGGGCGATCGGGAGGGACCCGCAGTGCTGGGAGGAACCGTCGGAGTTCACGCCGGAGAGATTCCTGGGATCGAAGAAGGAGTACAGAGGGCAAAACTTCGAGCTGATCCCGTTCGGCGCGGGGCGGAGGATCTGCGCCGGAATCCCGCTGGCGCACAGGATGCTGCACCTGGTGCTGGGGAATCTGGTGCACGAGTTCGAGTGGGGGATCGATGAGGTGGGGAGGAATTCGATCATGGATACGAGGGAGAGGATCGGAGTCACTGTGAGGAAACTGGTGCCGCTCGAGGCCACAGCAAGAACTTGTTCGACGTAATGCCCCAACGAAAAAAACATGGGTGATTTTTTGTTTTTCGGCTATACATAATGTCCTCTGCTACACAGCTTAGGTAAATTAGAAAGCCCAACTCCGAATGAAAATTAATAAGCTTAACTGTTTACAATTTACAATTAAAAGGTCAAACTTTTGTATTTCAATCAAATTTTATTTCCATACCAACTTACAATTATCTTAAATTACCAACTTTGATGGATGAGAAAAAGAAAAATAAAAGAACAATCACTCTTTAAATTGTTCTTTATTTTTTCGTTTTCCCACTTCCACTCCTTCTCAGAGTTCAAAGTTTGCAATTTAGGTTGCGTTCTGTTTGATGGATGCGAAAACGAAAGGGAAAAAAAAAAAAAATCAATCTTTAAATTGTTCTTTATTTTTTTTTACGTTTTTCACTTCCACTCTTTCTTAACCTTTTCACTCCGATAGAAGGAAATAGTAAAAAAGATGGGGAAGAAAAAATGGAGGTGTGAAATGTAACGCCCCGGGCTTACGGGGTCGGAGCCCGTTACGTTAGGTGGCACAATGGGCCAGTTAACAATTACTTGACGTTCATCCTCGTTTTGCGAAAATGGTTAACCCAAGTTGTTAGAGGATGAAAATGGTTCATCCTCGTATGGAGGAATCAAGTTGCGAAAATGGTTAACAATTACTTTCATTAAACCCATACTTATATTGTAGTGACATCCCATATTTTTCCGATGTGGGATGTCACAATCTCCCCCCGTTGAATACGCGACGTCTTCATCGCGAACTTTCATGCAGGACCGCCCCCAGGGCCCATGGAGCTCGCCTGGGGCCAGTTCTGATACCATCTGCTGCCACTAGGCTTACAAGGCTCGGATTACTCCTGTAACAGCCCGGTTTCCGGACTGACGGCTGTCCCCACAGACCAACACGAGTCTTTCCAATGTGTTTTGTCCTCACTTGCACACTCCCTGAGAAGATGCACCTTTTCCAATGTGTTTTGTCCTCACTTGCACACTCCCTGAGAAGATGCACCTTGATCCTTTCCCAGGCCAAGCACGCTTAACTTTGGAGTTTTCATGGGTGGGCTTCCGAAAAGAAGTCATTCCGGCGGCATGACTCGGTTTTGTGAGTGCCTCACGCATCGGCGATCACTCCGTACGTCCTTGAACCACACCGTATTGAGAGAGGTTCAGGCTCTGATACAATCTGTAACGCCCCGGGCTCACGGGGGGTAGGAGCCCGTTACGTTAGGTGGTACAATGGACCACACCGTATTGAGAGAGGTTCAGGCTCTGATACAATCTGTAACGCCCCGGGCTCACGGGGGTCGGAGCCCGTTACGTTAGGTGGTACAATGGGCCCGCTAACAACTACTTGACGTTCGTCCTCGCTTTGCCAAAATGGTTAACCCGAATTGTTAGAGAGTCCGTTAAATTCATACTTATACTGTGGTAATATCCCATACTTTTCCGACGTGGGATGTCACATAAAAAGAAGGAATATAAAAAAAAATGGTGATCGTTTTCTTTTCCTTAATTTTCTCATCCATCATCAAAGAATTCGATAAATCATGTATCTTCGTGCAATCAATCCATATGTAGTATGAACTAAACTGCCCAACAACATAAAAATGGGTCAGCTAAAAATATGAATATAGCATGCTATTATCCTCTATTCATTTATTTCATTTTTTTTAATTGCACCGACGGAAGATCGTTATAATAAGAGCATTTTTTAAAATTATCTATATACGATCATATTATATTTGGAATATTTCTAAAATCAGCAATATAACGTGACGACCATCCCAGTCCCCGTGGCTGCAATATTAAATCAAATACGAAAATTCAATATAGATTACATCTAGGAGAAGTATGCTGAGGGGCGGTGCTATATGTAGCCAAGCAGGGGCGGATCCAGCCACTGTAGTTGGGC
>JAOWBJ010000055.1:1541297-1551305 GCA_028566335.1 Monarda citriodora
CTTCAGGCCTTAGGCCGAGGCTGGGGCTGCTGGGCCAAGCCCTTGGTTTGGGCTGAAGCCCTTAGTCCGAGGTTTGTGGGCCATATTATTGGGCCGAGGCCTAGGTGATTAGGCCGTACCCTATCAAAAACCTTCTTTTGGAAGCGAATACATTGAAGCCTTAAATAATATGTGTAGCTCTGAGAAAACAGTTCATATACTTTGGCCTTGGCCGAGCGAATTAACAAATCGCTTGTAATAAATAAAGTGAACTCTTTGGAAATGCTTACATCAAAGTTTGTTACTTGAAACATCTATAATACTTTTACAAGGACGAGCGGGTAGTTACAATTGAAAGAAGTGACTAAGTACAAAGAGAGCGGGTTCGATAACATGAGCGATCTTGTCAATTGGGAATGTTTTGAAATAAAGAAAACATGGTTTAAAAATTGAAAATGGAAGCTGGACCCATCATAGGCGCTCATTGGTTTGAGAAGCTTCAGCAAGAGGAACGGCCTGGATGTGGGCAAGGGTCCAGCAGTTGTTCTGCTTAACAAAGAATGCCCATCTATGGGCCTGTGCACATACAACAACATAAGGGGATCTGGCAACAAATATGAAATGGGAAAAGAGACTAAGACCATATCCTTATGAGCGAAATAGATCCACAACTAAATCCTTATAATTAAAACTAACTGACACATGTATGAAGACTTGCATCACCAAGCGCCTAACCGCTCCGCCAAAACCCGCTCGCCACCGCTTCCATCACGACCATGACCTGCTCAACCTGCACACGGGGAAAACGCATACAGGGCTAAGTACTTTGAAGCACTCAGTGGACACTTTGCCCGAAATCACTTGCAAAACAAAGGAATAACAGTAATAACTTGATAAAGAATAATACAGTGAAAAACCTTTGAGCCTTAGCTCGTGAAACCTTTAGTGTGAAGCCTTTGCCATATCTGCCCTTTAATAACCTGATCTAGGGAGAGTGGCCACTCTCCATTAGAACCTCGATCGCCTGCCTGAGCAGAGCAAACCTAGTGCACTTACCCGAGCAACACATGCTCGAGCTAATCGTATCATGAAACCTTGGCACACAGCCGACAGATAGGCCTTATGAAACCTCATAGCATCATCACAACATAACAACTTAAGAGAGAGCGACTTAGAAGTCCGCTCTATGAAAACTCGCTTTAAAAACAATTCGCTCGGCGACTGGTCGCTCGAGGGTTTTAGCCCACACAGGGGTCCTTAGTTAGAAAGCCCACCTCTTGGCTGCTCAGGTGATGGTCGCTTCACGATCACGTGTACTGTTCTTCCTTCACGCTCCCTTAAGAAGACAAGAGCGAAGATACTCATAAGAAACACATTCTTAGCTAACTCACTAGTTCGCTCCTGGCTATCTCGCCTTATCTTAGGGAAACAACTTCTAGCAGAATATACTTACTCATTCTCTTACTACCAGGACTTTTTCAACAGAAACAGAACTTCTCAATCTTTTCAAAAGAAGCATTCGGCTAAAGAAACATTGCAAAAACCCTCTAGGCTTAGTTTTACTCAACTCATGTCATGGCAGTTTGAAAAACAAAAGGCTCATGGATACCTTCAAAAACCATTGTAGCTCAAATGTAAATGGGACCTCAGTGAAAAACATAGGGAATCATCGTTTGTTCTTAAGAAAGTTTTTCCGGCCAAGCTTCGCCTAAAATACTTAAACATTTGAAGAAGAGGTTGGGGTACCTTGAAACTCCTACTTCCGAAAAGTTAAAACTCTCGGCTGGTTTCTTCTACTCTCGGTCTTCCTCTCCTTCTCTTTAGTTTTTTAGAAAAGTTTTGAAGTTGCAATGAGAAAATAAGTTTTAGGGTGGGGTATTTATAGGGGGTGTTACTCCCTTTTGAGTTAAATAAAATAAATGAGGAGGAAAATAATCGTTTTTCAAATAAATATTTTTGGATAAATATTTTTGAATTAAAGTAACGTCTGCAGAAAATGACATCTAGCCCTGGTCAACTAGGCTGTGGCGTGTTCTCAGAAAAAGTAAACTGAAACATAATAAATGCGCCTGGTGCAACTCTCGAGTCAGCTCTTGCCAACATCGCTCTCCGCTCTTGAGCGGACTATCTCGAGCGAACTCGCTTGCCTGAAACCTCTTCGCTTATATGAAACCTCTTGGTTCTTGGAGCAGAAGGTAACGAATCTGCTTGTCCGCGTTGTCTGCTCGGAACGTCTTCAAGCTTTTCAACTCGCTTTCGTCCACACGAGCGGACTTGTTCAAGCGAGTTTTTCAACTCGCTCCCGTTTGACCAAGCTGACTCATTCCTCGCTCATTGAAAACCTAGATAGCCTTCGAGCCACTCCGAACTGCATGGAGCGGATTTGCTCACTCTTTAAACTTTAATTCTAAGGAATGAACTCAAGCAACTTAAAGATTAAAAACATTTACTCGCTTAGCCTTAGCTATTCTTGTTAAGTTCAATAATTACTTTTCGCTTCTCAAACTTTTAGGCACGCGGGGTGCTTCGCCTTGGCTATAGTATGTAAATAACTTAAAACTTTCTCTTTAGAAACATTCGTATTTGGAACCTTGAAGCGTAATTACTTATTTTATTATTTCAAAATTCTGGTCATTACATCCTAACAACCTTAAAAGAAATTTCGTCCTGAAATTTTGCTTATCTACTCAAACAACTCGGGGTACCTCTCCATTATCTTTTCTTTAAGCTCCCAAGTGGCCTCTTCTTGTCCTTGGTGCTTCCACAAAACCTTTACTGAATGAATAGGCTTATTCCTAAGTTGTTGTCCCTTGCGATCCAAGATCGCTTCTGGTGGACTCTCGTAACCTAATTCAGGAGCGAGTTCAATCTCCTCTTGTCGAATAACGTGCCTGAGATCGTAAACGCATTTACGGAGTTGAGACACATGAAACACGTTATGTATATAACTCAGGTTTGGCGGTAAAGACAGCCTATAGGCAATGGGGCCTATTCTCTCTAATATTTCGTAAGGCCTAATGAAACGGGGCTTTAACTTTCCTCTCACGCCGAAGCGTATCACTCCTTTAAGTGGAGATACTTTCAAGAAAACTTTGTCGCCTATGGCGAACTCGACTTCGCTCCGCTTGCGAGCAGCGTAAATCTTTTGTCTATCCTGAGATTCTTTTATTCTAACTATAACGACCCGGACCCGGAACAATGAAATTGGGACCGGAAGTCGCCACGTGTCGTACAAAGTTAATGAATCGGAAAGGCTCTGGGGTTGAGCGGAAATCATATGCTTAGCGAATAGGGTCATTTACTTGTTGTTTCATCTTGAAATCTTTGTTTGAAAGCTATCTCTTCGGAAGCGAACTCATTGATAGTCTTAACCAATACTTATAACTTTGAGAAAAACAACTCATGTTCTTTGGCCTTGGCCGAGCGAATTATTACGCCGCTTGTGATAAATAAAGAGAACTCTTTAGGAATACTTTCATCATATTTTGTTGCTTAAAACATCCATAATACTTTACAAGGATAGTTAGGTAAATACAACTAAATAAAAAGATCGAGTACAATGAATCGAATATGATAACTCGAGAGTTCCTACTATTGAGAGAGGTTTGAAATGAAAATATGATCTAAAAAGCTGAAACGAAGGCTGGCCCCTCGCAGGCGCTCGTTGGCTAGAGAAGCTTCAACAAGAGGAGCGGCCTGGGTGTGGGTAGGGGTCCAGTGGTTGCTCTGGCTTACGAAATGATGCCCACCTATGAACTATGCAGATACAACAATAAACGGTGATTTGGCAACACAGGTTAGATTCGAGAAGACTCTATAGCCAGACCCTTATGAGCGAAATAGACCTATAACTCGACTCTCATGAACAAAAATAACGGATACAAGTATGAAGACTTTCACCACCAATTGCCTTTTCACGAAATCGCACCACCAAAACCCGCTCGCCACTGCTTCCATCTCGACCATGACCTGCTCAACCTACACACAGGGAAAATGCGTACATGACTGAGTACTTTGAAGCACTCAGTGGACACTTTGCCCGAAATCACCTGCAAAACAAAGGAACAACAATTGTAACTTGATAAAGATTTACACAATGAAAAACTCTTGAGCCTTGGCTCATGAAACCTTTACTGTGAATCCTTTGCCATATCTGCCCTTTAATAACCTGATCTAGGGAGAGTGGCCACCCTCCACTAGAACCTCGATCGACTGCCTGAGCAGAGCGAACCTAGTGCACTTACCCGACCAACACATGCTCGAGCCGATCGTATCATGAAACCTTGGCACACAGCCGACAGATAGGCCATATGAAGCCTCATAGCATCATCACAACAACACAACTTAAAAGAGAGCGACTTAGAAGTCCACTCTATGAAAACTCGCTTTAAAACAGTCCGCTTGGTGACTAGTCGCTCGAGGGTTTTAACCCGCTTAGGCACTTTAGTTTAGAAAGCCCACACAGAGGTCCTTAGTCAGAAAGCCCACCTCTTGGCTGCTCATGTGATGGTCGCTTCACGCTCACTTATATCGTTTTTCCTTCACGCTCCCTTAAGAATACAAGAGCGAAAATACTCATAAGAAACACATTCTTAGCTAACTCTCTAGTTCGCTTCTGGCTATCTTGTCCTATTTTGGGGAAACAACTTCTAGCAGAATATTCTTACTCACTCTCTTACTACAAGAACTTTTCAGTAGAAACAGAACTTCTCAATCTTTTTCTAGAGAAGCATTTGGCTAAAGGGACATTTTTGGTAAAAACCCTTTTTGGCTTAGTTTTACTCAACTCATGTTATAGCAGTTTGAAAAACAAGAAGGTCCAAGGATAGCTTTAAAAACCATTGCAGCTCAAATGTAACAAAGCCTTATTGAAAGCATAGGAAATCATTGTTCGTTCTTTAAGAAAAGTTTTTCCAGCCAAGCTTCACATAAAATACTTAGGTAGTGTTTTGTAGACCAGATGAAGCAAGATGAGTTGAGTCATCTTACTTCATCTTTGTGTTTGGTAGCAAATAGCTTCAACTCAAGGGCCCGCTAAAAACCTATCGGCCCGGGCATAATTCAATGTTTATGTTAGATGACTCAACTAACTCATGTAAGAGGTGAGTTGAGTCATCTTGAATTCACCGTTAAGTGCCATTATACTATTTTGTCCTTCCTTTCCATTACCAAAGCATATCAACAATTCCATCCAGCTAAAACCATATCGTGCTCCTTGAGGGATTCTAGAGAGAATGGGCAAGAAATCGGCGGCTTCAGCCACCACATCGTGTCCCTCAAATTGGCGGCTTTAGTCACCACACAGTGTCCCTCACCTCCACCACCTACGGTGGCTTGCTCACCCTCAACAACCCTTCGCCGTCGTCAGATCCTCCGAAACCCGCCGCTGCCGCCCACCCGCTCGAGACCATCAACTCGTGGGACCTTACGTCAGGCCTCGATTCTGACGACCAGGTCCCCAGCTTCCGTTACTTCTCGATCTTAAACGATGAAAACGCAAACCCGAAGAGTATCTTTCTCAAAGACAGCGGGCAAATTCTAGAATTCTAGAGAGAATGGGCAAGAAATGAAGAGTTGTCCTGGGCGACATATACAAATTGGATTAATGTGAAATTATAAAAATTAATTGGGGTAAATTGGACATTTAATCTCCTTCATCTTGAGATGATGCTATGTACCAAACACCAATTTTATCTCATCCAAATATGATGCTCATGCTACCAAACGTCCATTTAAGATGACTCATTCATAACTTTCAAGATGACTACACATTTCTACAAAACACTCCCTTAAACATTTGAAGAAGTGGTTTTACCTTGGAATTCCGACTCTTGAAAGGTTAAGACTTCCGGCTGTCTTTCTTTACTCTCGGTCTTTCTCTCCCTCTCTTAAGTTTTTGAGAAAAGTTTTGAAGTTGCAGTGAGAAAACAAGTTTCAGAGTGGGGATATTTATAGGGGGTGTTACTCCCTTTTGAGTTAAATAAAATAAATGGGGAGGAATTAACGGTTTTAAAATAAATGTTTTTTTGGATAATAACTTTTGAATTAAAGTAACGTCTAAAATGACTTTGCAGAAAAAGACATCTAGCCCTGGCCAACTAGGCTGTGGCGTGTTCTCAGAAAAAGTAACTGACAACTAATAAATGTGCCTTGCGCAATTCTCAAGTCCGCTTTTGCCAACATCACTCTCCGCTCCTCGAGCAGACTATTTCGAGCGAACTCGCTCGCTATGAAATCGCTTGAATCCTCTTCGCTCAAATGAAATCTCTTTGTTCTCAGAGCAGAAGGCAACGAATCCGCTTGTCCGCGTTGTCCGCTCGAAACGTCTTCGAGCTTTTTAACTCGCTTTCATCCACACAAGCGGACTTGCTCAAGTGAGCTTTGCAACTCGCTTCCGCTTGACCGAGAGGACTCGTTCCTTGCTCCTTAAAACCCAGATAACCTTCGAGCCACTCCGAACTGCTTGGAGCGGACTCGCTCACTCTTTAACTTTCATTCTAAGGAATGAACTTAAGCGACTTAAAGATCGCTTTCAAACATTTACTCGCTTAGCCTTGACTATTCTTGTTAAGCTCAATAATTACTCTTCACTTCTCAAACTTTTAGGCACTCAGGGTGCTTCGCCTTGGCGATATTACGTAAATAACTTAAAAAATTCTCTTTTAGAAATATTCGTATTTTGGAATCTTGAAGCGAAATTGCAAATTTTATTATTTTAAAATTCGGGTCATTACACACTCCAAGATAAACGAATTGGATGAACTTTTTAGTTCAATAAGTCTAATTGTATAAGTTATTATTATTATTGTGTTTTTTTTAAAAAAAAGAACAAAAGGCTAATTTTTAACGTCACATTTTGGTCCACATAATTAACGGTTGAAAACGCCAACAAATCTAAACAAAACCCCCGATTAATTATGGTCCTTTAAGTTATCATTCTCAAAACCTATATGTACATTTAAACATAATTACATACAAACCAAATTCTATATTAAAAAAACTCTTTCTCTCTCCCTCCACCCCCATGCAAAATATTTGAATCATTTCAATCCATCCCATTAATCCTAGGACTAACTAATAACCCATCAATCCCTTCCTAGTTCCTAGGATTAATCAAACTCCTCAAATTTCAAGACAAATCCAAGGAAATGGAAAATTCACAGGGCATGCAATCCCCTCTCCTAGATAACCAACCGCCGCCGCCCACGGCAGCGAAGCCGCAAAAAACGCCGCGGCAGAAGGTTGTGCGGAAAGCTTTCAAGGGGACGGCGCTCCTCTCGAATCTCCTTCCGACCGGCTCCGTTCTGACGTTCCAGTTCCTTTCGCCGATCGTCACCCACGAAGGGAAATGCCGGTCCTTCGTGAGCCAGGGCGCGACCGCCGCCGTCCTCGCCTTCTGCGCTGCCACGTGCTTCGCGATGAGCTTCACCGACAGCTTCAGGGACGAGAGGGGGAAGGTGCGGTACGGCTTCGCCACCTTCCGCGGCCTCTGGGTCGTCGACGGCTCCGGCGGCCTCCCGCCGGAGGAGGCGGCGAAGTACCGGATTAGGTTCGTCGACTTCGTGCATGCTTTCCTCTCGATTCTGATCTTCGCGGCTGTGGCGATGTTCGACAAGAACGTGATCGGATGCTTCTACCCGTCGCCGTCGGAGGCTGCTCTCGAGATGCTGACAGCGCTGCCCGTGACGGTGGGGGCGGTGTGTGGCTTGATATTCATCCTTTTTCCGACAAGGAGGCACGGCGTCGGTTTTCCTCTCTCGAAGCGGTGATGGGTTTGTTTGACGTGGCTATGTTGTTGTTGTGGAAATGGGGTTTCAAAGATTAATGGAAAAATTGGGGTTTCATTATTAATTTATACATGTACGTGGTTGAATTTTTAAGGGTTAATGTACCGTAAAATCACGAATTTTTGGTCAATTTCTGTTTTTTTATAATTTTTAAAATTTGTGTGAAAATACACGACATTTTCTCCGGTGTCCAAATTTCCCCGGAAATTTATCTCCGGCCACTTCCAGTCTGACGTGGAAAATACACGTCATTTCTATTTTTTCATGCTGACGTGGAAATTTTTCCTACTGATGTGAAAAATACAATCTTTAAAATGTTTCTTAAATACATCACCTTTTAAATTTGTTTTTTTCCCTCAAAATTGTTATTTTATTTTTTTCATTAAACGCGACACGTGTAATTTGATTTGAGTTTTGACGGCGAAAATCCAACTTTATACACCAAGCTATAGGCCATTGTCTACGATATTTTTAGATTTTAACAATTTTATATGTATTTAATTCTAACCATAATATATTTAAGTAAATAATTTGTAATAGTAAGAAAGATAAATGTGGTAATTTATACACTCTATTAAGTTTTAATGAGAATTAAAATAAAAAAAATTGATGGAATACGGTGATGGAACACGATAATTCAATAGAAAGATGAGAAATTTAATTTGTTTTTCTCGAAAATTAAAACAATAATGATGGTCGGCCACACCACAATATTGTTTTTATAATTTTAATTACTTTTAAGTTTGAATGTAAGAATATATTTTCCCAACGGATTTTATCTCCGTGGTGAGTCTCGGCGGATTTATGTATGTGCAAACTTCTACAAATACTTCATTTTTTATTGTCTTTGATCATGTAAATAATAATTTTGAAGGAAAAAATATCCGCGTCAATGAAGAAATAAAGAAAATAATATTAAGAGTAACTACAAAAAAAGAAAAAATAAGGAAAACTAGTGTGTTACCCGCGCGTTGTGCCGGAAAGAATTAATTAAGTATAAATTGTGTGTTGAAATGTGAATGAATTTATTAAGCAATATAAAAATAATAATTAGATGTTAGTTTAAACAATAACTATTGGGTTTGTGAGTGAGAGTAAGCCCAAAAGTAGAATTAAAAAAATGTATTAGTCAGGAATCGAACCCAATTAAGTTTGTGTTATGCATATCTATTTTTAGGAAAAATAAGGGCATTTTAGACATTTAAAAATGTTTACACTTCTATTTTTGAGGAGGTCTATTCATATTATATAGTAATATAGATAATATTAAGAGTAATTACCAAAAAATAATATTATGAGTAATTACCAAAAATATGGCAAAAAAATTTGGGAAAAAATAGAACAAAATTAAAAAACGTGAAGCACTTGAGGTGCTTGGAACAAAATGTTTAATAATCTAATATTATTAGAAAAAATAGAACAAAAATAATATTAAGATTATTCGTGAAGCACTTGAGGTGCTTGGAAATGATATTAAGATCACAAGTGAATTCTTAATAAGAGTTATGCTTTATGCTAGTTGGTCGCTACTTGAGTTTGTATTTAAAATATAATTATGCTTGCTGAAGCGACTTCCGCTTATCGCTTGTGAGTTGTCACTAAGGGTTGTATGTTGTAAGTGTTTTAAACCTAGCGAGTCTGCTCCGGACAATTCGGAGCTGATTCGGAAATCGCTTCAAGTTTGGAGCGAAGAAGTTCGCTTGAGCCGAGCTGTAGCTAAGAGTGTAAATTCGCTCGAGCTGAGCTTTCAAGCGAATCCGCTCGGACCAAGATCGCTAGCGATCTTAAGAGAGCAAGAGTTTAGAGCGAGTTTAGCAAGAGAGAGAATCTTAGAGCTGGTTTTGAGAGAAAGGTTTCATCCGCTCGAGCATTTCCGCTCGAAGAGTTCGCTAAAGGAGCGAAAATCGGCAAGCTACCTTGCGAAGCGTGTCGAGTGCATTAATTACGTGTCAGTCAACTTTACTTTTTCTGCAACACGCCACCACCCTATTGACTAGTACCATGCGTTCTTTTCTACAAAAGCCATACATGAATTTCTTTACTTAAAAAATATATTTTTATTAATTCTAGAAAAGGGGACACCACACCTCTATAAATACCCCCACATTTAGGATTCATTTCTTTGGTGCCATTTCTCAAAATTCATCCAAACTTTAGAGAGAGAAAGAAAGTGAGACCGAGAGAAAGGAAAGAACCAGTTTTAGAGTTCGTTCAAGTTCAAGTTTCAAGGTAAAATCTCCAA
>JAOWBJ010000056.1:58894-70972 GCA_028566335.1 Monarda citriodora
ACTATACTTAATTATATAATTATAAATATAGGAAATACAGTAAATCTTATGGAATTTGCTACGATACAAGCGTGCTTCTGTTATTTCAGCGCCAATATAACTCGTTCTTTTAAACTGCAACAAATCTTCAATCTCGATGACTTTCCGATTATCGAAGGTTTCATCATCGTTTTTATCTTCGTTTTCTTGATCATGTTATTGGATTGTGTGTGTGTTCAAGTGTCATGTCTTTTATTTTATGTTTTCAAGAAACTGCAGTAGCGGAGTAGCCTTTTTGTACTTTTGAAGAAACGTTTAACGGGGAATTGAATTTTCGATTTTCAGCGCATTAAATTTGATAAAATTGCAATGCGCCTTATTCCGTTTAAATTCTTTGGGAAGTGATGGTTGACCGAGTAGAACTGCAGTTGGAAGAGATTTAAGTTTGTGGGATTCTGATTTCAGGTTTTGATGAGCAGCATGGGGAGGCTCGCGGCGGCGGCGGCGGCGGCGGTGCTGTGGCTGTGGACGGCGGCTGTGGCGGCGGAGTACATGAAATACAAGGACCCCAATCAGCCGGTGAAGGTGAGAGTGAATGATTTGATGAATAGAATGACTCTTGAAGAGAAGATTGGGCAGATGGCTCAGATTGAGCGTGAAGTTACATTTCCAGATGTTATCAAGAATTTCTTCATCGGTATAAATTTCTCGCCTTTTGATTTTGTTAAATTTCTGTTTTCTGAAAAAAAAAAATGCTCCAGTTGTCTGTTTCTTGAATTTGAAGAAGCCATATGTTGAATGAACATTGATGGAATTGCTCAGTTCTTGAATTGAAGCTTCATATAATTTGACAAAATGTTGATTGCAGTGTCTGAATATTGGAACACTAAACAATTTCACTGATGAATTATGTATTGAAGATTGGGTATAAAGTCTAGGATTCCAGTTCTTGGGGTAAAAGATACTTATACGGACTCAATTATCCCACATCGGTTGTAGAAGGAACCGGTGTAGTCTATATAGACTAAATGGGCTCTATCTACTACCAGACTAGCTTTTTGGATTGAGTACTCTTGTTTGGTCTGTATCAGATACACAAATTGCAGCAGTGAAAAAAACCAAACCCCCATCTAATTCTTTCTTCTTTTGTTACTTTGTCTTGTTTAATTCATTTTCAGAGTAGAGTTATATGACCATAAGTAGCAAAAATTGTTTATGGAAAATATGGAGTGTAGTGAGTGGGGGAGGGAGTGTTCCACGCCCTCAAGCGTCTGCAGAGGACTGGGTCGATATGGTGAACTCGTTCCAGAAAGGCGCTCTTTCGACTCGTTTAGGAATACCTTTGCTTTATGGGATTGACGCCATCCATGGCAATAACAACGTGTATAAGGCCACCATTTTCCCCCACAATGTTGGCCTTGGAGTTACAAGGCAAGTCCATTTACCGTGCTCCGACATTTCCATTGTGCAATGTTCAAGAAGTTCGTTTATTGAGTTGACGCCTTGCATTGATGCATCAGAGATCCAGAACTGGTCAAGAGAATAGGCGCTGCAACGGCTCTAGAAGTTAGAGCAACTGGGATTCCTTACACTTTCGCGCCTTGCATAGCTGTAAGAGAAGTCAGACACTTCTATGTGATGCCTTTTCCTTTTGTACTTGCTCGATTTCCATTGATTCATTGCTCTCCTCTGTAGGTGTGTAGGGACCCGAGATGGGGCCGTTGTTTTGAGAGTTACAGCGAAGATCGCCAAATCGTGCAGATGATGACTGAGATCAGACCTGGCTTGCAAGGGGAGGTTCCATCAAAGTATCCAAATAACTTCCCATTTGTTCATCCAGTGTAAAAACGTCGTCTGATTCTAACTACCTTGTCACTTGTCAGCGTGTTTGTTTCCGATTGAATCTGATTCGTGTTTCCTGTGGTCGAAGTGCGAAAGTTGCAGGATGTTCGAAGCATTTCGTGGGAGGCGGTGGCACCATTAATGGCATCAATGAGAATAACACAGTCATGGACTGGAATGACCTGATGAACATCCATATGCCTGCTTATCTCGACTCGATCGCGACTATAATGATCTCATACTCGAGCTTGAACGGAGTGAAGATGCACGCTAACTACGATCTCGTAACCGGATACCTAAAGAACACTCTCAAATTTCAAGTAAAAATGCTGCTGCTGCTCATTTTTTTCTTACCCTTCAATAAATTTATCTCGAGCCTAATTGCTCTTTCTTTGTCCGAAACTCCAGGGCTTTGTAATATCCGATATGCGTGGCATTGATCGTCTCACGGACCCGCCTCATTCGCATTTTCATATATAGGGACCACAATCTTGGAAGCCGTGAAGAACTCCGTCGGCCTCGAGACGGACCTAGTCGTCTACAACGAGAGTCCGGACAAAGAGTTCCTCGGGTCCCACAACTTCTCCTACGCCATAGTAGCCGTGGGCGAGCTGCCTTATTCGGAGACTTCCGGCGACAGCACGACTCTAACCATAGACGAGCACGGGTACGACACGATCACCAACGTGTGCGGGGCCGTCAGGTGCGTCGTGGTGCTCGTAACCGGGCGCCCGGTTGTGATCGAGTCGTACCTCGACAAGATCGATGCACTGGTCGCTGCTTGGCTCCCGGGGACCGAAGGGAAGGGGATTGCCGACGTTTTGTTCGGCGAGAACGGTTTTACGGGGAAGCTAGCCCGAACGTGGTTTAGGACGGTCGATCAGCTCCCGATGAACGTCGGGGATCGGGACTACGATCCTCTCTTCCCGTTCGGGTATGGCCTCACTACTAGCCCTAGTATTGTGAGAGCATCACAATAGATTGAATATGATCGTATATTTATCATTCTTTGGTGGTTGATAGAGTTGTAAATTTTTGTATCTTCTTTCACCACCATTTTATGGTGTGGGATTTGGGATTTTCTCATCATTTAAAATAGTGATGGTTAATCTACTTTAAATTTCACAACCACCAATTTGGTTGTTTCTATTATAGTTAAAGAAAGCAAGGGTATTTTGTAATTGAAATCTTCCAAGAATCACATTATGTAATACTTGTGTGGTCACCGCGGGTTGCGGCAAATACAACCAACACCAAATCAAAATGGTTAATGTCAACAATAAAAGTGAACAATCACTTAAGAGTTTAAGGTTTAGGATTTAGGATTGAGGTAAGTTATACGAAAACACAATTCATACTATTATTTTATAACAGTTTCTATTTTTTTGAGTGGACGGGGACAATTTGGTAATTCTACATATTACTATCGTATAACACTTTCTATTTTGATAGGACATATAATTTTTATATAGCAATATAGATAGTTTGTTACCTCATCTATACTACTATATAATAATTATCACACCCCCTATAAATAGAAAGTGTTACACTTTTGTGATATGCGAATTGTCCAAAATACTGCTTTTACCAAAAATAGAAAGTGATGCGCCGTACAGACCCGGGTCCGATTCCCAGCAGGTGCATTTATTCTTTTTTTTATTCTACTTCTATTACTTAAATTAACATCTAATTTTTATTTTTAATTTGCTTAATAAATTCTTTCACATTCTAATACAAACACAATTTATGTTTAATTCTTCCCGCCGCAACGCGCGGGCACGACGCTAGTAAATTATAAACATTAACCTTCTTCAAAAAAGGGTGAAATCAATTTGTATTTCAGGAAAGTAAGTAAGCTAATCTAGTTAATTACTGCATCAAGCTCTCTCCAATTGGGTAGCTCGAGACCATTAGCATATCACTAAATATTAAATTCAAAAAAAGAAAGAAAATAAACATGGATGTGTTTAGTATTTAAATTAGAGGCGAAAAATAAAGAGGCCTTAAGGTCTATACTTTCTAAACCATGACCAATAAGTATTAAAACTGAAATAGTAGCCATTTTTGCATTAAACTACCACATTTACCCTCAAACCCACCCCCTACCCCCCTACCCCAAAATAACCGAAACCCACCCCACCCACCATCCCACACTTTTCTTAAGAAATGAATTATTACCCAAAACCTACACAAGAAATCAGTGAGGTCATTTCAAAAATTAAATCAGAAACTCTCTGCATTCTCCCTCTCCCTCTTCATTAGACGCGCCAGAAACTCTCTGCATTGTCCGCCGGCGAGCTCTATGGCGAGTTGGACAGGAATCAACGAGCAACTACAATTCTTACCCTAAGATGGCGAATACAAGTAGAGCAACAAAAAGAACTCGCTCGACTTCGGAAGCAGAGGCTGCTACGTCTCCTACTAGACAACATACGAGGAAGCAAGTGAGAAAGAAGGGACCCGAGTCGGAGGTACCGGAGGAAATAAAGGAAGACCCAGTAGCGACGGGTCAACCATTTATAAATTCGGAGGTATTTCTTGTTGAAAACCTTGATTTTCAGTGTAAAATTGTATTACATGTACCTTTTTTCCGTAAATATGTAGATTCTTGTTTGATTTCGTGACTGAATTTTCGGGGTTTTGGTAACCGAAAAATTGTTGTTTCGGTTGATTTTTTGGCATGATTGATAGGTTCTTGAAGTTGATTTACGGAGTTTTAGTTGTAATCCTTGTTTTTTTGGGGGGAGGGGGGATTTAACTGATTTGGGACTTAGTTAGCAGATCTAGTCGAAAATGCAAAGAAATTTTGCTTCTTGTTACTGTTGAAATGACGGCCTAGGTCTGACAACCCTAGGAAGAAGATGAACATGGCATAAGTATTGAATAATTCTTACGGTAAGAATTGAAAATAACGGGAATGACGGATGAGAGTGAGAAATTAAGTTTTTGGACTAAAAAGCAAAGTTTTGAACTCCCTCTGTCTATATTTATTCAATTCTTACACTATAAATCTACAGCAAGAATTGGCGTAACAAGATAGCGTAAGAATTGGATAGAAAACAATAATGATTAGTGAAATCAGTAATTTCTTACGGAAAATTTTAAATTCTTAGGGAAAAATATCAATTATCATGTTAAGGAATGAACTAATGCAATAAATTATTAGTCTTCTAAGCCGGAAATGAAGTCTGAAAAATAATTCTTATGCCATAAAATAAATTATTACAGTGGAGTACAATTTCTTGTGGTATAACATTTCAATTCTTATTCTTATAATGGATTTCGGGGTTTATTAAAACAATTATTATACTATATAACACATTGAGCTTACTGAAAGTTGTAAAATGTTTTGTCGATTCTTATGGTAAAGTTTTAATTCTTATGTTAAGGAATGAGGTACTACAATCATTTCTTAGTGTTTTATGCATGAAATTAAGTATGCAAAACAATTATTGTGTTATAATATAAATTCTGACAGTGGTATAACTATTATTGTGGTATAACATATGAATTCTTATGCTTATAATGGAGTTCACTGTGTTGTAAAATAATTCTTATGATATATAACACAATGCGTAGTGAAAGTTCTTAAATTGTTCTGACAATTCTTATGGTAAAGTATTAATTCTTATTATAAGAATGAAAGCTTGTAACAATTCTTAATCTATTGATTATGATTTTTACAGATAGAATGGACTTACGAGAGGTATGATAAGGTGAATGCAAGTGGAAAGGTGGTCTTTGGCGGTTACGAAACAATGGTGGGAGATGTGAGTAATGTTTCGAGAACTTTGCCCCCGGCGACCGCAGCATCGTTAAGTCTCTCGTGCATGGGCCAATACTTGAGGATGGCCAATCAGTTCACTCGATGCCAACAGATGGTTTACTATGTCACGTGCCATCAGGTCATTCCCAAGCCGAACTTCGATGTGACCGCTAGATTCTTTAAATTTGGCGATGTGGTGTGCCGATTCGGGAGGGAGGAGTACGCATTGGTGAGCGGAGTGAAGTTTGGGCCAGTGACGTTCAACCCATACGAGAAGCATTAAATGCCAGAGAATTCGATTTATGTGAGATTGTTTGGGGGGAATAGTGAAACAACTCTCGCAGAGGTTAGGTCAGCATTCATGAGCAGAAAATTCGTGGTGAATGGGGAAACTGTGATTGCAACACACGAAGAAATTGTGAAGCTCTCAAAATTTCTGCCGGCTATGTCTTTTGCTCTGGGATTTGACAACACGAAGAAAAAGATTCCTAAGTGGATATGGGTTCTGCTGGAGAATGAGAAGGTAAACATTTTTATGCTATATTCTCATAATTCTTATGGTATAATTTATCAATTCTTATGATAGAATTTGGATATTGTTATGTTATCTAATGTTAATTAAAATTCGTATACAATTCTATTTCATTTCTTATGGAATTCCATAGTAATTCATCTGTTAAGATATATTAATTCAATTATTATAATGAGTAAATTCTTATAATTGCGGATGTCAATTCTTATGCTAAATTGTGTCGATTGACTTCTTAACATATAATGTATATGAATTCTTATGAAATAATGTGTCAATTTTTATGATGTCTTAATTCAATTCGTATGAAAAAATGTGTCAATTCTTATGCTTATTTTTTATATGGGCTGTAAATACTTATATTAATGTCATCTATTACTGTATTGATTCTTGTACATATTTTCTGTTTTATGAATGAGCAAGGAGTGGGAGGACTTCCCCTGGGGCAGCCTTTCGTATCAAATATTGCTGGCAAACATTGATGGATTCACGAAGAGTAAGAAGGATAAGAATCCGTACACTCTGAAGGGCGATACATTGGGATTCTCTGTGAGTGGAAATTCTCACTAATATTATTATAAAATCCATTGATCTGAACTTATATTGGGCATATACTTTTGTTTTGGCAGGCATGGATATATGAGGCCTTACCGAAGTTTGGGGAAACACTCGGAGTTAGGATGACGGAACCGATGGTGCCCCGTTTCTTGCGATATTCATACAATCTGGTCAGGAAGGGAGTATTTCCGAAGGATGAAATCATAAGAAGATGTCAGTTTCATTAGAATACTATTTCATATGAATAAGAATTGAATGTCTTAAGCATAAGAGTTGGTAAACGTAGTATGAAAATTGTTGTATTTAGAATAAGAATTGATGAGTTTTTGGGTTAGGAATTGTTGTACTCAGGATAAGAATTATAGTACTTAGAATAAGAATTGATAAATTACTAAAGTATAATCTATACTTAACATACGAATTGGGAATATGGTAATATAAGAATTGAATGTTTTAATGCTAACATGGTTAAAACATAAGAATTGGTTGAAGTAGCATAAATTTTGTTGTACTTAACATGAGAAATCTAAAATTAGTATAAGAATTGTTATGCGTGACATAAGAACTGACAAAATGGTAACCTAAGAATAAGTTGTATCATAAGAATTGATTTAAATAGATTAAGAACTGATAAAGTATAACGTAAGAATTTATTGCAATAAAATAATATTTCTTTAAAGTAGCATACGATTGGATAAGAATTGATAAGCAATAGATTAATAATTGATAACTTAACTAATAAACTGATTAAAAAAGAACATGCAGGTTGTGCCAATGCTCGAGCCTACGGAGGAGGAGAAGGAGCAAGCATTCTGGAAATCCCTTAGCCTCGAACCGTCGCCAGATACCTTTGCTTTCAAATACGACCAGTATTACAGCATGAAACGGGAGTCAAAGCAAGATGTTGATGACGAAGACGATGGGGAAAAAGGGGTGAATGCACGTTCAAAAACTTGAATCACTGCTGCTCAACTTGATACCATCATGGCTGCAATGGAAAAGAAAATACATGAAAGCTTTAAAGGTACGAACTATTTAAATACTTAAATTATCTTATTATACATTGGTATACGAATTTCATGAATTCTTATACCATTACTATAAGAATTAGATCAATTCTTAATATGAACAGACAAATTCGTGTAGTAGTCATGAAATTTGTGATGCTATTAAATTTCAATTCTTTACCTTTATTTTCCATAAGAATTAGATAAATTACTCTGGTAAAATGACATATTCTGACATTATTTATGAAAATTCTGATACTAGTACAAATCTTATGCTTTAGCTTTATTTAGTATAAGAATTAGATCAATTCTTTACGTAAAACGATAAATATAATTATATCAATTATTTATGTAAGACGATATATTCTTACGTTATTAATAATAATTCTTATGCCTGTAAATTTTAATTCTGTAACTTTATTTAGAATAAGAATTAGATCAATTCTTCGTGTAAACTGACATATTCTTACGTTATTTATGACAATTCTTATGCGTGTACATTTTAATTCTTAACCTTTAATTCATTCTTGTTTGAAGCTGAATGGGAGAGCCTAGTCGAGGCTGTGGCTGATAGAGTGGCAAGAAAATTGCTAGAAAAGGCGCCACCAAAGCCCGAAAAAAATTAGGATAATGTGACGGACATTACCCGTGTGTATGGGCCGTTGGAAAATGTGGCGTCACAGAAGGTGGACGAACAAGATCAGCCAGCCCAGCCACAGCCTGAAAAAAGCCTCGACTATTTGACATCAACAGTAGCGGTTGAGAAGGTGGAGGCTGACGAAAACAAGGACGCAGCAGAACCCACGATACCCCTTGTGCCAAAGGTATAAAATGTGGATGTGAAAAAACTTTGAATGCTCGTTGGTATGGAAAGAACAATGAACAAGTTTTTTTTTAATGTTTTAGCTTTGGAAACAAAAACAATTCTGTTTTTTAATGTTTTAGCTCGTTGCTACGAAGTATTTTGAATGTTTTTATTTTCTATGTAATGATTTCGGTTTTTAGGTTAAGTTTTGGTTATTTGCATGTATATACCTTCGTCGTATTTACGTCGTATGTAACGAATTCGTGAGTTCTTACTCAATTCTTCATCAGAATTGAGTAAGAATTGCCTAGTATCCGTATCAGTTCGTGCTATAAAAATCATCACGGATACAATTCTTCCAATACTGAAGACGAATTGAGTAAGGACGAATCAATTCTTACGTTAAGAATTGCATTTCAGAAACTTACAGACTGGGATGATGATGATTTCACTGATGAGCAAATTGATCACCTCTTCAAGATGATTGAGAGTCCAGTCCTTCTGTCGATCCTTAAAAACAAACCAAAGATGAGGCCGTGTAGAGTGATATATCCTTCGGCCTTTTGTCGTAGTCCGTATCTGAACGAGGATAAGAGGGCGGGACACAATAGGTTTGATCGATTTATGAATGACAAAGAGCAAGGGTATTAAAGTCTTAGCTTTAGTATACAATGCGAATTTATGGATTTAGGAAATTGAATTGAGTTATATCGTTGGTTTTCTACAGGCGGAATGTTGGTTTAGGTCATTTGGTCAACCAAGAATTCTTTCGGGAGATATGTACGACAGGGAACGCGCTATACGAAGATCATGTGGATGCGTATGTTTCCATCCTAGCAACAAGACCAACCTATGCAAATGTAGGAAGTTTACGTCCTAGGGTGACAATCACCTCGACAGGTTTCATGGTAAGAATTCGTTGGTATAGCGTAAGAATTTAGATAATTACAGTAAGAATTTAGCTAATTACAGTAAGAATTAATATTATTATAGGTATTCGACAAGAAGTAGTCACACTAACTTTGATCATAACTCGTGTGCAGAACGATGTAGATGTGGTGTTTGATACAATTCATTGTGGGCGGGAGGAGAAGCTTAATTGGTACGATGCTGAATTATTCGACCCAACGGTGGAAGAAAACATCGGTGAAGAGTTGATGGCAAGAGTACTTTGTTATGCAACAGGAGACCTTCCTCATTGGGGTCTCAAAAACTGGAACAACTATGATAAGGTACGAATTCAGAACAATTCAATCTGAAATGCTTAATATTGAAAAAATTATTTTAGCATAAGAATTGAATTATATTAACATAATAATTGCTATGGAAATTCAGTGTGAAATGCATAATATTGAAAAAAATGTTATAGCATGCGAATTAACGTATAGTAAGGTAATACTTGTTATTTGACAGAATGATAATTGATATATTAGATCATAAGAACTCATGTGATATGTGTATCAAAAAGTCATTTTGCAATTAAATAAGAAATGATGTATATTAGCATAAGAAATGAGATTTAATTGCGTTTGAAATTAAGCATCAAACAATTTTTTAAATGAAACTGCTATTACTTTAAAGATATTGGCGGTGTGTTTCTTCCACGGATCATGGGGCGTTTTGAAAATCAAACTTAAGCAGCAAAAGCTTAAATTATACGAGCCAAATTCGGATAACTTGACGGAAGATGACAAAAGAATGAGACAAAATGCATTCCTTCCAATGGCAAGAATCATACCACAGATGATGAAGGAAATAGAGTACTTCAAGAAGAATAAAGTTAAGAACCCGCAGTTGGGCCAATGGGAATTGACATTCGGTAATGCCGAAGGTATGTAAAAATTTGATTATTACGGTAAGAATTGAATTCTGACATGGAGAGAAATTTAACAATAATCTTGAATTTCGTATAGGGAAAAACGTTGGAAAAAAGGTAAACTACTCTGACGCAGCAGTTCACTGCCTGAAGTATGTCGAGAAATACATCTCTGTGAAGAAAAAACCGATAGGGCTGGATAAGGAAGTTGATGTGCTGAAATTCAGAAGGCACATAGCTCAATCAATATATGGACACTCAACAGATGCAAGCACAATGCCCGGTGGTGTTATCCCGATGTTGGGATGTTGAGAATGGGAATTAGAAAAACAATCATTTTTTGGGGGTTAGAAAAACAATTACATTTTGATAATATATTTTTTGGGCCATGTTGTGCTATTATATACACCCGTCTATGCGAACGGTTGTGTATGTAATAGACACAAGGAAAACATATTTTTTGCCATCAATTTTTGAAGGCCGTATATATAAAACATTGTCGATATGCATTGTATAATATGTGTATTTCAATTTATGAACTGTTATCGATGAAATATGAATTCTGATGTTATTATATGTCGATTCGCATTGTATAAAATTTCAATTCTTATGTTACCATAGAAATTTATAACAAATGATGAAGAAATAGAAAGAAGAAATGTCATAGGATAACATGAGAAATTGAGATATGATAGGTTAAGAAGTGATAATGAGATTTGATTACTGTTATCGATTAAATATGAATTCTGATGTTATTATATTTCGATACGCATTGTATAACATGTAAATTCTTATTATACAGTAGTACAATTATTAAGAAAAATATATTAAATACTTATGCTGTTATATAAGAATTAGTCATAATGAAAATAAGAATTGATACGATCGGAACGGGTAAAAAGAAGTTTGTCATAGGATAACATGAGAATTGACACGTGATAAGGTCAGAAGTGATGAAATATATAAGAATTTGTCATAATGATATACGAATTGGAACGGCTAAAAATAAAAACTGATTACTGCGAATCATAGTATTTTTCATGGTCGACAAAAAATGCTTCTAATCAAAAGATGATGGGATGGGTCAAGAATTCACATTCTCGGATTCTGACATGTTGTCCGACGATGACCTTGTACACCACAATTGCTGCATTTCCTTAATCGAGGAGGAGGAATTGGAGAAGCATCCTTGCTCACATCATTTCCGTCGTGAGGAAACTGTAAAAATGCCTCACAGGAAGTGGCGTAATGACCCTGGCCATGGCAACGCGAGCATGTTCGTTTCCTTTGGGTAGAAGGATCTGGACCTCCATGTTCTTGCGTTGATTGTTCTTTTTTCGAATGTATACCTTCCTTTGGTATCCTTTTCATCTTTGGCCGGCCAGCTTGACGAGGATTAGATGGAGTAAGAACAACAAGAGATTCAACATTTTCCGGAATGATCCAATCTTTAGAGTCCGGTACTGGCATAACCTCAGTAACATATATATCACGCCAAGTCCGAGTGGCATAGAATTCATGAACATATGTCGCCGGATTTTCATTCTTGTGCCTAACAGTAGCATAAGAAATATTTGTTGATTATCATATTAGTATCTGAATTGGCGAAATCTTAAGGTAAGAATATAACATGGATAATACCTAATAGCTGCTGAAGCATGCGAACATGGGATTAAGTCGGACTGAAAAACTTCACAACAGCATGTACGACTCTGAAGGTCCACAATATAACTATTAATCCCTGAAACGATACGGAACTTCACGTCAGATATGGGC
>JAOWBJ010000056.1:85689-96707 GCA_028566335.1 Monarda citriodora
ACAAATTCTTGCTGGTCTTTTCAACACAAGAAGTGATGTTATTTATAATTACGAATATCGGAGTGTTTGGCTGCGTTTATAAATAATTTAAAACTACGAATATTGGAGTGTTTGGCTGCGTTTATAAATAATTTAAAATTATTTATAAGCTGTTGAAAATATTTTTGAATGCTTACTTGAAGTTGTTTCTAAATTTAGCAAACGGCTCCTTAGTAGAGGGTGATTTCTGTTGAAACCCTTAAATTTGTCTACATCGGCTCTTAAATGAACTATACTCCCCCTGTCTCACTCATTAGTCCACATTTCCTTTTTTGTTTGTCCCACTATTAGTCCTTTTTTTTTGTCTCTCACAACTAATATCATTTTAAAATTCTATCTCTCTGCTTTATTGGTTTCTGTGCCAAAAACAAAGCGGACTAATGATGCGGGATGGAGGGAGTATGTGATATATAAGTTGGACACATCTCCCCTTTAATAAGGCCTTACTAGGGGGTGGGGACCATATTGTTACATAGTATTAGAGCATGTGCGGTTGACAATCCATTAATGGATGTTTAGCCGATGTTGGTTGTCGATTATGGTGTTTCACGTGTAGTGGCGAGGATTACCGGCCTACACATGAGGGGGCATGTTGAAGCCCCTAAATTTGTTCCACGTTGGCTCTTTAAATGAATAATATGTGATATATATAAGTTGAACATTTCTCCCCTTTAATAAGGCCTCTCCTTCTCTTTAATAAGACTTTATTAGGAGACTGAAGATACTATTTCTACCATTTCAGGTGCATGAATACCTACTCCATATACAGAACATATTTTTCATCTTTTATTTCCAAAGCAATCATCACTAATTAATACTATGAATGAGAATAATTGGTAGGGGGATATTTGCAAAATGGTAGCTGAAACAAACACATACTTGTATTAAAATATTGATTCACCAATAATCCATTTCTTCACTACTACTATTAGACCATGGGTCCATCAACCTAAGTCTAATTGTCTCTTCCTTCGAATTTTTTTTTTTAAAAAAATATCTCAAGCCTTAAACTCCAATAAAACATTATTTATGTGTTAAACAAATAAACGCAAATTCGAACCCGAATTCCTGCAGAACTCAGACAGTATTTTAAGCCCAGTATATGAAAATTCCACCATAGCAAAATCTAGCAACTTTCTATTGTCATACCTAATTTACAAATTAACTATCGTTTTCTCCATCCATAATGATACACAGTGGAGGAGTTGGAGATCGGGGAAGGCATCTTCGTTCAATTTTTTTTTATAGTTATGATATTTTGGTAATTTTTAATAAATTGGTGTGCAATCACTTCACAAAGTAATAGTATTTGGAAATTTGGAGAGAATAATATATTGATATGTGTTAATTTAATAGATAGGGATATAAGAACGACGAATCAACGATGAACGTTGAAAATAATAAAGCTCAAAAAATACCAAATGAGGGCAAATAACAAAGGTTGAAAAAGCATCATATTGTTATAATAATGTAATTATTCATTAAAAACGCATCATAAGAATTATATCCCGTTTTCTAGAATAGAAACAATGACTATACTAGGGAAAGGGTCAGTTCTTAAAGTAACATAATCCAGCCAAAATATATATGGAAAGAAAAGATTACATATTAACTCCATCTCATTTAATTAGTATTATTTTCTATTTTGGTCCATCTCACTTATTAGTCTCATTTTCTAAAAAAAGCAAAAAAAAGTGGCTACAATTAACTATTTTCTCCCCATAATTAATTACGATCACATATTTCACTCTTTTTGTTCTTGTGCCGGATCAAATTAAGACTATCACTACAAAAATATGTAAAATTGGTGACGGAATATTCCACTTCCAAAGCTAAAAAATTGGCCGGAACAGTAATCCGCGACGGAATGCCGACGAATCCGACAAAATGCTCGTCGACAAAACGGTCGTCAGGAAATGCAAATGCCGACGGATTTTTTCCGTCGGCAAATTTTAGTTACGGAATGCCGACGGATCCGTCACTGATCCGTCGGGAATCTGTCGCGGATCCGTCACAGACTCTTGAACGTGCTTGCCACGCGCCACTAATATAGGATCCGTCGCGAATCCGTTAGCGATGTTGCTAATTTTTTTTGTCCGTCGCGAATCCGTCGGCATTGAAGAATAATCTTGTAGTGTATTTATATGAGATGGAGTTAGTACGATGCTAAAAGAAAAAAAAAAAAAGAAAAAAGACTAGATCAATTTATATTCGTTTGATTCTTTTTGGAGAATATATACCCTTGTTGGCTAAAATTAAAACAACTTAAAGGTACATGAACTCCAAGATATGTTATTCTAACATAATAATAAGTGGACTAAACAAGAAATTAAAAAATGCACCTAATGTTTAGAAAGTAGACCTAAAACCGAACAATGTAATGAAGTCCACTATAGTTACCATGCACGTCTCTCTCCCAACCATGGATATAATTAAGGGGGATTCAAAAATAATTTCTATTAAGGGAAAAAAAGAATCTTGATGTGGCATGGCTGTGGGGGTGATGACAAATGATGGATGTTGACCTATCAACAAATGGGATAACACCAAACAAATCCATTTCAAAAATTTGATTAACAATAATCACAAGTGGAGGTTTTTATTGGTGATTGTTTTTATTTTATTAATTTTTTTGGATTGAAAGGATTTAAGCAACATCTTGATTATAATAGGCATAATGATAATAATAACAATAATAATTATTATTATTATAAATATTGTCGAGTATGTGTGAGATTGTGAGTTGTCAATTCTGAAATAACACAAAAAGTAAACCCCATCACTTGTCGCAACATAAACATAAAAAATCAAGAAAATAAGTGTTTGTTAATCCCTTTTATTTTCCAATACGCATTTTCATTTGCAATCTCAAAGCAGAACTTGTCGCATGTCTCCTACTCAAATTGCATGAATGTTGGTCTTTTAACATGTAAATAAGGGATTGTTTGGCTAAGTAGTTTGAATTTGTTTATAAGCGATTAAAAATGCTTTCGAATATACGATATATTTATTATATACTCTTATATATATTGACTTCATTATCAATAAAATTATACATTAAATCCTAAGTTATCATGATATCAAGAGCGTGTTCTTTCCGGAAACTCTAACCTTATTTTTACAGCAGCCGTCGCTGCACTTCTGCCGTTATTCTGCCCACGTCCCTTGTTGCTGCCTCTCGACCGTGCCTTTGCTGCTACACGCTCTTTCTCGGCCCTCGCCCATAGATCCAGCCCGCTCACTTCCGCCGCCGCCGCCGCCAAAAACTTCTCTCCCGGTCTGCTAGATTAAATAGTGCTTCTTCAAGCTGACGCTGGAGTGTCATCAACGTGTCATACTTGAGTTCAAAGGCACGATTTAGGTTGTATTCACGCTCAACACTTCTAGCTATTAGCCAGCCCTACAGTTCCACAATCCACTCGGCCCACTCTCTCTCGGTCCTGCCCGTGCTCTAGTTTTCTCTTACTATGGCCGACTCTCTCACAGGCTCCTCGCATGTTCTGTTGAAACCCCATGATTCAAAGTCGTCACTCTATGCCATCTCCCTCACTCGTGTGACGAACCTCACACCGAGACATCTTTTCTTGGTTGTGATCTCTTGCGATTCATTTAAGGAACGGAGCATCCTCCGGCCTCCACTATCATGATTGGTCGTGGAGAGGCGACCATCTCCGCGCCGAACTCGGCGTTTCTCTCATGGCAGCATCAAGACGCCTTGGTCCTCTCTGCGCTCATGGCATCTTGTTCTCCTGCGGTGGCACCATACTTCGTGGTGTTAAGTAGTCTTGTCTGGCATAGACTACTCTTGTAGAGACATAAGTCAAACCGAGTCGATCCTGCTGGAAAGCGGACCAGATCGGGTGTTAATTCAATTGAAAAAAATATTATACAAAAAAATTCAACATAGATAATAAAGCAGAATCAGATCTAAGAATTATACCTTCGTGGCCGGGACGTTTGAAGTAGTGGAAATGGTCTTCCACGCACCGAATCTCTACACACGAGATTCGGCTCTTCAACTGTAGACCTAGTTACTTATACAGTATTCCTGAAGTGGAAAAAACTTCAAGATGGAATAAAAATTTGTATCTTCCCCCACAGTCTAGAAAACTGCGCCCACTATATAGAATTTGGGTGATGATTATTTCCTCAACTTATCCCTTATTTATATAAGAAATTGAGACCTAATTAAGTGAGCCTTTTTTATTTCTGGGTCTGGGTTAACTCATTTTGGGTTACCATCGGGATCTTAAGGAAGATGTGAGCTTGAGCGTCCCAATATAATTAAATATTCAAGTATTTCTCAGGCCAGAAATACTTGTTTAATTATATTAATATTATTCTCATCGTCGCATCAATATAAGCTAATGACCAAGACCAGCCATTATCAAGCTATATATTACAATCATAACAAGTGATTATTACAAAATCACTTAGATTGTGAACACAGTTTAACCATATAAGAATTGATAATTCGATCTTCTGCGCGACCACCCACACCATATTATCTTTAATACTACCTCCATCGCTCTTAAATTGGTTTGTTTCTATTTGACACACAAGCCAATGCAAACAAGCCAATTTTAGATAATTAAGAGTGTTTAAATTGATGTGATAGGTTGATGTGATTGTAAATGGGGTATTGGGGATGAATGAATTGATTGATGTGATTGTAAATTGAGTATTAGAGATTTAAATTGAGTATTAATGATGATGAGATGTGTTGAAGCGATATTAATTCTTTCCATTTTAGGAAACATGCCAATTAAAGGAGACAGACCAAAAAGGAAAGCAGACCAATTTAAGGGAGATGAATGTAGTATTATATAGTACCGGACATTATTTGCATAACCATGACGCGAATTAATATGTAAATCATATAACATCATTTATTTCCATAAAACATAGAGAAATAGTTAAATATACGCATAAAGTATGCTTTTCAGTATACAACTCCAACAGATCCCACATCAAGAACATCCAGGAGCAACTGAAGGGATTGGTGCAAGGCACTCAGTCAGTTGTTGACTTTGTTCTCATAGTTCGCTCTAAAGCTAATGATATGTCTTTAATTGGAAAACCCCTAGAGCATGGGGATATTGTTGACAAGATTTTGAATGGTTTGGGTCGGGTATACAAACCTGTTGTGGATGCCGTGAATGCTCGTGATAACCCCATCTCCCTTAAGGCATTACTGGAGAAAATATCTCGCACGAGGTGGTTGTCCAACCTCATGTGACCGGGCTGCCTTCTTTTCTTGCTACAACGCACGCTGCCCAGACTCGGTCACACTAGCACTCGGATCCTCCTCTCCTGACACTCGTCAGCCATCTCAGAGTCTAAACATTCCCGTGTTACTTATTCGCAGTCTAAACAAAATGTATCTTCCGGTGGCAGGCAGTTCATGCGTCTGTGTCGAGGTCATTGTCAAAAATATGGTGTTCAGGGGCATAAAGTGCATGACTGTACCACTTTCGGCTGGGCCTTTGGCAATTCACCTCGGCCGCCCTCTTCTGGTCCCTCTGCTTTTCATCGCCCGCTTGCCCTAGCCTAGTAGATCTATCTGCCGCTGCTGCGTGCTTATCTTGCTGCAGGCCCGCCGACTAATTTCCCCCTATGACATACCTCAGTCTCTTGCTCTTGCATTTTATCATGCTACGGGTATGATCCAACGAACTACGCTCTTTCAGGCAGTCCATCTTGGTTGGTCGACTATGGTGCTTCCGATCATATTACCAATAATCTTGAGAACCTGTCATTTTATCAGCCTCACACGACATCTGATCTGGTCTACACAAGTGATGACACTGCACTTCCTGTCACCCATTCTGGTTCCAGTTTTTACCCGGCTCATCTCGTTCCTTATCTTTATCTAATGTATATCATGTGCCTTCTATGAAGACAAATTCATTGTGTGTTTCACAATTCTGTAAATCTAACAATGTTTCTATTGAATTTACTCATCTCATTTTCTTGCAAAGGATCTCTCCTCGGACCAACACCTCCCGACGGGTCGTAATAAGGGTGGAACTTATGTCTGACCCTCATCTTTAGTTGTCACCATCTACTTCTCTGATGTCAGTCCACCCCACTATGTTCTAGTTTATCCTTATGAGTCATGTCGTGGTCTCTCGTCATATTTTATCTAAATTTTAGCTTTCATGTTCTAGTTTATCCTTACGAGTCATGTCGTGCTTGCAACTGTATGAAGAGTCATCGACTTCTTTTTTTTCTGAGTCTATTATAGTTTCTACAGGACCACTTGAGTATGTTATTCTGATGTCTGAACATCACCGATTTTAACAACAATCACAAGTATTTGTGGATCATTTCTCAAAATATCTCTGACTTTACCCCATGTGTCGCAAGTCTGATGTGCATGACATTTTTATTTATTTTCGCGCTCTCGTGAAAAAAAACTTCAATTCCACCATAAAATGTCTTTACTAGGACAACGAATGAGGGAGAATATATAACCTTAACCTCTTATTTTGCTACTTATGGCATCACACGTCTTACCACACCGCTGCACACTCAAGAACATAATGGTTACTCTGAGAGGCATCACCGCCATATTGTGGAAACAAGTCTTTCTATTCTCACACAAGCCACTTTACCTTATCGTTCCGGCCGTAGGCCTTTGACACGATAGTCTATTTCATCAATCGCATGCTCACTTCTACTCTTCGCATGCTCTCTCCATTTAAAGTGCGCTCTTTAACACTCCGTCTCACTACTCTAAATTACGTGTTTTCGGTTGCTTATGTTACCTATGGCATCACACATACACCTCTCACAAACTTGAGTCCCGATATACTCTCGTACTCAGAGTGCGTATCACTGTCTTGATCCTGTTACATATTGCCTCTATGTTTCTCGTCATGTTTAGTTTGATGAATATGTGTATCCCTACACCATACTTCATCGAGATAATCATCGTCCCTCTTCTGACACGGTAGACACTAGTGTTCACCAGTGCCTATTCTCTTACCTCAATTCTCCACTCCTCTGGCTGTCAATCTTTCTCCTTCTCAGCCGGGCCCTCCTCCCGTGGTGTCTCTTCCACCTGTTCAGTTGTATCATTCTCCCGAACCACCTCATCCTCCCTCTCCCCCGTCTGCCCCCTCGCCACGAGCAATGCTCATCCCATGCTTACATGTTGCAAAAATAATCAAGCTCCATCCAAAATATCACTTTCTCATTGTTGTTCCCCCATTCTCCCGAGCCCTCTAGGGTCACTTAAGCTCTGAAAGGCCTTAATTGGTGCACTTTTCCATGTCTGAAGAGTTTGAGGCTCTTCTCCGGAATGACACTTGGGGATTTGTTCCTCTTGGTGAGATACATCTACTTGGTTGCAAGTGAGTCTTCTGAATTAAATATTTATCTGATGGTTTTGTTAACAGGTATAAGGCTCACCTTGTTGCCTGAGGCTTTCACCAGCGCCTTGGAATTTACTATCAGGAAACCTTCAGTCCTGTGGTCAAACCGACCACCATTCGTGTTGTGCTCATGTTGATTGTTAGCAAGAGATGGACTACGTTAATTGGACGTTAATAATACTTTTATGCAGGGGCATCTTCAAGAGGTCCTATATATGGCACAACCGGAGAGATTTGTTGATACTCATGGACCTCACTATGTGTGCAAACTTCGGAATACAATCTGTGGCCTGAAGCAAGCACCCCGAAGAGAGTTACGTCAGTTCTTGCTAACACAAGGGTTTATCATTTTTCAAGCTGACACCTAACTCTTCATCTTCACATGGTCTGGTGTGGTGTCACTATGAATCTCTTGGTCTATGTTGATGATATTGTTGTCACAGGTTCTGACTCCTCTGTTGTTCCTCGCTTTATTGAATCCTGGTTGACCGTTTCTCTATCAAGGATTTGGGAGATTTGTCATACTTTTATCGTACTTTCTTGGAGTTTAGGTACTTCTTCATCTAGATGGTCTTCTTTTATCTCAGCGAAAGTATACCTTGTATCTTCTTGAGATGACGCATATGTTGCGTGCCAAGCTGATCGCCACTCCAGTTCCTTTTCTTTTGCATTGACCTTGCTTGATGGGTATTTGTTGGATGATCCTACGGAGTATCATGTTGTTGTTGACAATCTTTAGTATTGGGCTCTTACGAGACCTGACATAGCGTCTGCGGTGAACATGTTTTCTCAGTTCATGCATCAACCTACCACTTCTCACTGGGCTGCTGTGAAGCGGTTACTTCGATACTTGTGTGGCTCTCCGGATTATGGTCTATGGATTCGAAAAGTTTCTCAGGTGTCCTTGTATACATTTTTCGATGTTGCCCGGGCTGATGACAAGGATGACTAGCTTCTACCGACGCTTATGTTGTTTATCTTGGTGGTAGTCCTGTGTCCTGGTGCTCCCGCAACCAACACACTATTGCTCGCTCATCCACTTAAGCGGAATATCATTTTGTTGCTACCACTTCTACTGTGATAATGTTGGTGCCACGTATCCCTATTCGAATCGCGTGTTTCTTTCGCGTATGAAACACATTTTGCTAGATCTTTACTGTGTTTGGGATCAAGTACAGAAAAGCTTTTTTCGGGTGGCTCATGTTCCCTCGGCTGATCAACTCGCGGACAGTCTTATCAAACCACTGTATCAGACATAATTATTATTAGGCAAAAACTTGTATGTGGTCGGCCACATGGTGTGACCATATTAAGGTGCCAATCTTATTGAATAAAAGTGCCAATCTTATTGAAGAAAAGTGTCAATCTTTAATGTAATAATTTAATGAATAAAAGTGGCATTTTTAAAAGTGTCAATCTCATTAAATAAAGGTGTCAATCTCATTGAATAAATGTGCCAATGTAAATCCGATCACACTTGGATGACCGGCCTCACCCAAGTGTGCCCACATAAAAAACACAGCAACACGCATAACACACACAAAAATACAACAACACACACAAAAAACACAACACCACATATAAAAACACATAGCAACACACGCATACACACAACAATCAACAACACACAAAAATACGCACGGGGGCGCTGGTCCACTTAAATAAAAATTAATAATTAATAATTTTTTTGAAAAATTAAAGCGCCATCGGGGGTGCTGGTCCGCTCCTCACCCTCCGTCCTTGAGAAGTCGCAGCGTTGCATGGGGGCGTCCTCGGGCTCTCCGCCAGAAGCAGCAACGATCCCGGCACGTTGCGGCTAGTTTAAGTAAACAAATAAATTATTTGACTAATATATACTACATTGAGTATATATAAATATATCTCGTAATTATGCAGGTGTTTGAAGTTCATAAGTGGCACTGATATAGTAAAAATAAAAACTGCCTATATATATAGCGACATATATGAGTTGAAGGTCATAGATTCTGATGCAATATCACGATCCACATTAGCTATGTCACACTCACAAAATGTCATAAGAAGTTGATGCAGGTTGACTCGTTATAATCTATTCAGATATTTCTATAAATATGTTGTCATACATGAGTATTAAAGGAAGGAAAAAATTTGACTGAATGTATATAAAAATACATAGTAGTATTATCTGCAAATATGTTTGTTCACGCTACTTCTCTTATTTTTTACTTCTATCTGAAAGCGCATTGTAAATTATTAATCTAAACTAGCGTGTTCCCGCGCGTTGCGGCGGGAAGAATTAAATATAAATTGTGTTTGTGTTGAAATGTGAAGGAATTTATGAAGCAAATTAAAAATAAAAATAAAAATTAGATATTAAAAATAATAGTTATTGGGTCTGAAAGTGAGAGTAGGTCTATAAGTGGAATTAAAAGAAAAGAATGGATGCACCAGTCAGAAATCGAACCGGGTCTGTATCGTGCACCACTTTCTATTTTTGGGGATGCGGGGGTATTTTAGACATTTTAAATGTGACAAAAGTTAACACTTTCCATTTTTAGGGGTGTATAATTATTAAATAGTAGTACCAGTGTGTTGCCCGTGCGTTGCGCCAAGAAGAATTAAATATAAATTGTATTTGTGTTGGAATGTAAATGATTTTATTAAGCAAATTAAAAAATAATAATTAGATGTTAGTTTAAATAATATTATTGGGCTTAAGAGTGATAGTAAGCCCTAAAGTAAAATTAAAAAATGCATCAATCAGGAATCGAGTGGATCACTTTCTATTTTTAGGGAATGCAATAATATTTTAGACGTTTCAAATATGACAAAGAGTAAAAAATTTTATTTATAAATAAATGAATAATTATTATATAGCGGTGTATATATAATTTCAACATAAAAGCTCTATCGTTCATCGTGAATAAATGTGCACGAAGTTGGATTTAAGTTTTTTTAAGAAGAGCAAAAAACCAAAGATAGTCATTTTAATAAATCAAATGTAAATTTTAGCCACCAATAAAAAAATATGTGGTTTTTAGCTTTTTAATTCTCATTCACAAGTAGCCTTTTCCGTCGAGGTCGCATCTACATTCTTCTTCGGCGAGCTTATATCTTAGGCATGATGACTGTGCTCTCTCTTTCTGTGGCCGTGCGTAGTGTGTTGGCCATGGCACGGGCGTGACGTGAGCCTACATTACATTATCATGTACCTCCGAGTGTGGTCGTGCAATGCCTCGCCGAGCGTCGTGTTCATTGTGCCGTTCGAAATGCACGACCAACATTACATTATCATGTGCACCCTAATTAGCTTAAAGGTAATTAGCTTAAACGGCAGATTTTGTTTAATTTTTTCTAATAAAATGGTTATAATATATATATACCTATTCTTTATCAGTAACACGTGTAGCTAAAATTTACATTATCATTATCAAAATGGCAATAAATAAATCGAAAGATATTTTCATGAACTTTCCTCAATATTTCTAAAGGCAATTAAACGAACTAAAAGAGATGATATTTTTTTTTCTTCTTGTTTTGGTTCATGATTGAGTGCGAATTTTTGGGGAGTAATTAATGAACAGGAAGACGAAAAGACACAAGGAAATTTACGTGGTTCGA
>JAOWBJ010000056.1:305037-316913 GCA_028566335.1 Monarda citriodora
GGATAGAGGGCTATCCTCGACTCGACTAAAATAGTTTGTTTTTATTTTATTTTTGCTCGTTGTAATCGTCTAGTAATTTCTTTGTACGCCCGAGGCAAGTTATTTTCTTGTAATATTTCTACATCCCCCACCCTCAAAGCCTCACTCCACTGGACACACGACGCTGCCGCCAAGCCGGGCCCGACTCTGACTGTCGCCTTCTTCGTCCCTCTAACTCGGCCCGACGGTTAGGTTGCAGGGTCCCTCAACCCGACTAGCTCCGACATGGTTGGAGCCCCAGCTCTCGTCACATTCCGAGATGCTAATAGCTCCGTCGCCATCAAGATGTACAACATCTCCTCTTACGGCCCCATTGCCGAGTCGGAGATCGCCTACGCCGTCTTGAAAAGGAGAACAGAGCTCTCTGGCAGGTCGGTGTGTCGGTGAAGGGCAGCGTGCCGGTGAAGCACAATTTGTCGCCTGAGAATCTGAGGTCGATGGGCTCTCTAAGTTTGAAGGTGGCAGAGAGAAGCGGCGTGGCGGCGGGGAATGGCGGAGAGACTCCAAGGATTCTGAGAGGGAGTAGTTATGGGAGGAATAAACGTGGAATAATTTGGGGAATAAAGAATGAGTAATTTGTGGGAATAAATGTGAGGCGGAGACAGTTTGGTAATTATATGTATAACTATTGTGTAACACTTTCTATTTTTTTGAACCGGATAATCTTTATAAAAGAGTACTAGCGTGTTGTTCGCGAGTTGCGACGAGGAGAATTAAATATAAATTCTGTTTGTGTTAGAATGTGAATGAATTTATTAAGCAAATTAATAATAATAATTAGATATTAGTTTAAACAATAGCTAAAAGCACAAAGCCTATGAATTTTTCTAAAACGCTAAGTAAAAGAGTGATAACTCGAGAAGAGTTTAAGAAATTAAAGGTCAGGAGATATTTTGGCAGAGTTTCGACACTTTGTTCTCTGAGTCTCGTAGTTGTATATCTGCATTGTTGAGTAGTAGCCCTATTTATAAGAGGGACAAATATATCTGTTAGAAAGAGATATAATTGGCGTCTCTCATAGACCTTCCTCGTAACTGCTAATCTGCGGATTTGTACAGTAGGTTGCAGGCTAAAGTGTGGTCTGTCACACCAAATCTTCACTTTTTGCAGTAGTGACAAACTCATATTTTGTAGTGTTAATTGGTGTGTTTACATTTTAGATTATCGAGTTTTATAGCTTGATTAGTCACCAATTACTATGATTTAAGAGTTTAATGTGTTTGTCGAGCTTTACATGTGAAACAGGTGAGAACGGGTCGAAAAAGGATGAAACGAGTGAAAAAAGAGGATCGGTCGAGCAAAACGCCCGGCCGGACGTTTTGCACAAGAGAGGCCGGGCGATTCGGACCCGGCCGGGCGACACAACAACTCGGCCGAGCGACTGCCCGGCCGAGTCAACTCGTCAGGCGAGTTGGTGACTCACCGGGCGAACCCCATCACCAAATTCTCTCAAGAAAAGTTTTATTATTTCTTAGGAGACGCATTCCTCCAGCAATAAATCTCATAAGATTGAACGAAGGACACGAGTGGTGTCCGAGAACCAAATTCCAAGCGTCCCAACGAAGGGGATCGGCAGAGGAAAACGATTGAGCGCGAGGTCAAGCCTCGTCGGCAGTCTCGTAACAGGGTTTGGGGAAGAAGACGCAAACTTGCGTGATTCTTGTTCATTTGAAAGAATACAATATATCTCCTATTTATAGGGATAGTCCCGATTTAATAAATAAGAAAATATCCTAAAGATAATTAAGAAAGATTTGCTAGATTAATATAGAAAATATATAGTATATCAATCCTGACTAATTAATAAGATATGTGGAGATATCGTATAAACTCTCCCACGCTCGAAATCCACCTTGTTTCAAGGTGGGAACCAACGAAGCAACGAAGGGATCAAACACGCGAAGAATCCCGAGACGTGCACCGCACCAACGTGGCTTTATACCTAAATTTCCACGAGAGCAATTCGCAATTCCAGTGAGAGCAATTCCTCCTTGTATGCACTTCGCACAATAAATTACCTCATATTTTTGACAGTGACGCGTGGGACTAAAAACATCAAAATCTTCTACACGGACGGCGCACTTGGCTACTGCATTAAATTCATCCTTGTATGCATCATCTTGGATATTAGTCCATCCCAAAGAAGAATTTGGGTGTGTCTCAGCACCACTTATCAAGTTCATTATTACTTTAGCACTCTTGTTTAGAGTTGGCTGCAACAACAGACCAATCATCAGCTCATCACGATCCTCATCATCATACTCTTTCATATCATCCTTTGCAGAGACATGATCGGCAACCTTCTCAGCCTTGGTGAATTTTGGTGGCGGATTGTCCAAATTCTTTTGTTCGGCTGCCTGTTTCCGCATAAGTTCACCATCCAAATTGATATAGGCCGGCGAGGGCGCCTCGCCGTGCTGCTCCGCCACGGCAACTGTGTCGGCCGGAGTTTCGGTGTCCTCCTCAACAGCATCCTCGGCATTGCTCTCACTCTCCGGCGGAGTTGTTGTAGCCCTATTTCTCCCCTCCTCTTGTAAATTCTGGACGAGGCTCTTGAAATCTCGAACAATCGAGCAAAATTCAGCCTGAATTGATTGAAGATCCTCGCGAATTTCCTCGCGAAGTTCAGCGCATCTCCGGGAATATGTCGGCTACCAAGCTCTCGGCCGCGGAACGTAGGTGACTGGCGGCTACCTGTACTCGTAGTAGTCGGAGTAATCAACGGCGGTGTACTAGTGATAGGCTTCGCGTTGGCTCGTACGTGGATGAGACCATCTTGAGTTCGGCTTTTCCCACACACAAGTGTAGGGCGGCATTCTCTCAGTGAAAGCACCAGTTGATAAGCCCACACTTATCAAGATCGAACGAAGGACACGAGTGGTGTCCGAAAACCAAATTCTGAGCGTCCCAACGAAGGGGATCGGCGGAGGAAAAATACTGAGCGCGAGGTCAAGCCTCGTCGGTAGTCTCGTAATAGGGTTTGGGGAAGAAGACGCAAACTTGCGTGAGAATTAATTTAATTCATTCATAATTCTTGTTCATTTGGAAGAATACAATATAACTCCTATTTATAGGGCTAGTCCCGATTTAATAAATAAGAAAATATGCTAAAGATAATTGAGAAAGATTTACTAGATTAATATAGAAAATATATAGTAAATCAATCCTAACTAATTAATAAGATATGTGGAGATATCGTATCAGAGGCTCAGGGGGCTTTGTTCGAGAAGATGCATCTTTGAGTCGGAAAGCTTCTTCTACTGAGAAAGATGGTATGTACATAGATAGTGAGAGCACATATAGCTGTCTCGACTCTTCGTCGGAGGAAAAAAGTTTTGATAGCGATGGTAAACACGAGTTCACAAGCCAAAATGGTTGCTTAAACGATGATGCTGAACCTGAGTGTTTGATAAGGGAATAAACCCCTTATCGTAGAAAAATACGGAGGAGGTTAGTCGGCGCCTCGTCGTACGAGGTTGACGAAGGGTTAGGACGGAACGGAGGAGGTTAGTCGGCGCCTCGTCGCACGAGGTCGGCGAAGGGTTAAGGCGGACGACGGATGCGATAGCCGCGAGTTAATCCAACGTCTCTCGGCGGTGATGTTAGAGAGGTGATGTTAAAGAATAGGGGTGAAGAACGACAGCTTCTAGCTTTTTCTTAATATTTCATTCACCAAGTAAAATAGAATTACAATAGTCCTATTTATAATAGAAGTCTTAAACCTAGATTGGTTCGACCCAACCCTAAACCGGGAAAGAACCAATAAGAAAACCCGATTGGAGCTTATAATTGCTCGACTCAAATAATACAATTTTTTTGATAAATAATAAATAAATACTAAGGGATAACTATAGGCTATTGAGGATATCCACGTGGGATATACATGTATCAACTCTCCAAGGTTGAAAACCACAAGATATAAAATATTGTCAAGCCACAAGGTATGAACCATATGTTTTTTCTTTCTAAAGCACCTAAGTTCATCAAAACAATTTATGAAAAAGCACTCGGCTGAGCTAAGTTCTTTGGTATTCCTCCGTATCTGCCCTTAGTATAATGAATCAGGGAAGTTGGCCACCTTCCACTGAAACCTCGATCAAACGCCTTGCGGAGTAGCAAACCTTTGTGTACACCAGTCCAAGTTGATCACACTTGGACTCGAATTCGATTCATATAATTTGGCCGAAGCCGACAGATAGACATCATACAAAACAAAACATTTTATGGCATGACGATCATTTAAAAGAGCTAACATCTAATAAAGCACATTTTTCTTCGAAAGAAAGCTCACCTTATTCTTTTGATTTTCTCGGCAATTACGCTTAAGTCAGGCTTCACAGATTTTCTCCCTTCGTGCAACCTTGACAAAGTTGGTGTTGATTGCTAGCTAAGGCCCCCTTAAAACTATCCTTACTTTCTAACTTGTCCTACATGTAAGTTCTTTGTTGATTGTTTATTTCTGAATAGTGAAGTGTTTTGGGGAAAACTGGAAAAACAACCGAGGGGTGTTCTTCTTTTTATATAGATTGAATGTCTTCATCTTAGTTCTTATCGAAGACATATTTTCAAAGGTTCTGATTAAGCAGACTAGAAGCTTAGAGAAGAGAGAGAGCTTTGCTATAGTGATCAAGTTTCAGATTGACTAACTCTCTTTCCTCCTTTTCTTTTGCAGGATTCAAGTTTGTAGTGACATTGAGGAGGTGGGCATGTGGCATGTCCCTTTTTATTTTATTAGAACCAACAATAGTCAATACTAGGGATTTGTAGTTTGTAGTATAGCTTTCAATTTATTCTTATTGCATTTGAATGTTCCTCTGTAAATTGGCAGAGTCTTGAATTCAATTCTTCAAGTAATTCTTTTGATGTGACCCATCAATGAGGTGAGTCCTACCTCTTTATTATACTACACAATTCTTATGGCAAGGAAAAATGAGGATATTTTTTTTTTATCAAATACTATAATTAATACTAATGAGTTTTGGATAATTCTAAAAGCAAATGTGGCTAATGACAAAGAAATTACTACATTCGAATAATCGAATTTCTAAAATCGTAATTCACAAAATAACATTGAAGTTATTTGCGTCCAAAAAAAAATATTGAAGAGAAGGAATTTTTTTTGGGTTGTTACAAAATATGTCGTAACCGATGTAGCCAAAGCGGAGAGTTCCAAATCGGTGAAGTCGAATGCGAAATGAAGGCCCAAAAGGAAGGTGACTAAAATGCTCGCAAAGATAGCAGATAGCATCAAGTTTTAGAGCATGTACGACATGTACGTCGGAGATGTTTCCGGCATGACTCCGGATCAGCTCGGTAGACATGAACGAGCTTGCATGCTTATTGAAAGGAGGCTCTGACTCACACCATGCCAACCACCTCTCGGAATATAGAAATGTTTTTCCCATTATGCTGTTATTTTTTTCCGTTGTATGTTTAATTTTTTTTAATTTCGATATATTGTAATTTTTACAAATGTGCAATACAATCGATGTATTAAAAATAATGGTGTTAAATATAGTACTAAAAAAAACAAAATGGATAATAATAAAAAAATAAAAATAAATGAAATTGGGTTCAGACACCAACTCTATTGAAACGAAAATTAATACTACTTCCCGATCATTATACTTGTCTCACTTTTCATTTTGGGACGGATCATTATACTTGTCTTCTTTCTATTTTGGGTAAAGAATACATGGTCAGAATTAATTCTCTCTCTTCAAAATTAATTACAACCACACATTATCTATTTTATTGGTTCCTGTGCCGGGTCAAAGTGAGACAAGTATGATGAGCGGGAGGTAGTATTAGATTAGTATTAGTTTGACGTGACATGTAAATTAATAAAAGTAAAATTTGTGGTTATAACTAATTTTGAGGAAAGAGTTAATTATAGCCATATATTTTTTTATCAATTAGACTAATAGTGTGATAAAATAAAATGAAAAATAAGACTAATCTAGATGGAGGTAATATATTTGTTCAACTGTAATATGGGTGTCGATCAACAGCATTTTGGCCCTTGGCCCACTCCCCACGTTCGGCGCCACGTCATTTCGTGCAATTATTTTTGAATGTCTACGTGTTGCTGCTGTACTCATAAATGTTTTTTTTAAAAATTTTGCTACCCAAATTGCAGAAGATATTTTGATAAGTAAATAGCAGAGCGAAAGGAGGGAGTAGTTGATTGAAAAAGTTTTAAATCAACGTGATGCTAGCGTATTATAGCAGGATACAATCAACCAAATTAAGATAGTTAATATTAACAATAAAAGTGAATGATCAATTAAGAATTTATGTAACTTATACGGTGAGACATATACTATTATTTTTGGAGATGAAGACAATTTTATAATTTGTATATAAATATTGTGTAACACATTTTATTTTTAGGATACAAATAATCATTATATAGTTGTAGTATAGATAAGGAGTTAATTAAACTCAATTGTTTTTGTCTTGATTTATATGTGGCCCGAGTTAACTAAAAAGTTACCGCTACGCTATTAAGACCAACTAGTACTCCCTCCGTCCCGCCCCATTAGTCCGTTTTTCTTTTGGCACAGAAACCAATAAAGCAGAGAGAGTGAATTTTAAAATGATATTAGTTGTGAGAGGTAAAAAAGGAAAGTGGACTAATAGTGGGACAAACAAAAAAGGAAATGTGGACTAATGGGGCGGGACAGAGGGAGTATGATTTTTTTTTTTTCAATTTCGATATAATATGATTTAATTTAATACTAGTATTGTACTACTGTATAATGTTTTTTTAATAATGTTTTATTAATTTAATTTGGGTATAAAATTATCTTTTTAGCATTTTATTTTTCAATATCTCAACTAGTAATATTGAAATTGAAATTAACTACCACTCTAACCAAGTTAGAATTAAAATATTAAGATATCGAAAGAAAAACAAATTATGTAAAATTAAGAAAACCGACGTATACTAACTCTCAAGTAAAGTATCGAGAAATTAAACAAACAAATGATATAAAATTATGAAAAAAGAAATAAATTTTGTCGACTCTACTTAAGTTTGCATGGAACAACTTAAAAGCGACTTTAACATACTTATAAGTTATAGCCAACGCCCATTAGTTAGAGCATTTGTTGATGTTCTTGTTGATCACTATGATTGTGTTGAATTGCAGGGGAAGCAAGAGTAGGCAACATATACAAAGATGAATTGGTGGAGAGAACATTGAAAGTGGGAGACATCTACAGAATCGATGCAGGATCTGCTTTTTATTTGTTGAACTCTGCTGAAGGCCAGAGGCTTCACATAGTCTGCAGCATTGATGCATCAGAAAGTTTATCTCCCAACACATTTCAGGTATTCGATTCAACCCCTACTTCATTTCATCTATCATAAATTACATAACATTCTGCTGTTCCTTTCTTTCTCTTCAGTCTTTCTACATTGCTGGTGGAGAACATCCAAAATCGATACTTTCCGGATTTGATCGTCTGACGTTGTCCACAGCATTCAATGTAAGAAACCGCCCTCATTTTCATTCTCATCCATGTCTACTTTTGAACAAGTTGATGAAGTTGAAGCTCATGTTTGGTTCAATTTCTTTCCCTTGAAAAGGGAATCGAGTTATTGGATTATTATTTTTATTCATTGGCGAAGCCACTGAGAAAGCACAACAACCTTGATCTGCGGCTTTGAACCGATTGGAGGGGGAATCGAGTTATTGGATTATTATTTTTATTCATTGGCGAAGCCACTGAGGCTTGAGGGGTGGCGTAAGCCCAGCCTTAGCTGAAGATTTTTTTAAATATACTTTCATAATATTATAACTTTTTTTATATTAGGTATAATTTAATGTATCAGCTCATGCTAATGTATATAATTTTGTTTTTTAAATTTCGAACATAAAATTTCAGCCACTGTTATCGAATTTTTTTGGCTCCGCTGCTGCTTTTATTGTTGCTTTACTCCTTTCTTATTTCCCTACTTGAATCAAACGAAACGAATGTAAGGACGATCGGTTCTCTTTCAGGTGACGGAAGAGGAAGTGGTGGATATGCTAACGGCCCAAGACGAAGGTCCGATCATCTACTTATCCAACACCACTCAGTCTCCGAGATTGTGGTCGAGATTCTTGGCCATGGATAACCATCGGAAGACTGCTGACAAATTCGAAGACGAAGAATTGACATGGTCTATTAGGAAGATGATGGCCTCTTTCGTAGGATGGCGTGACAAGAAGAGAGGAGACTCCAAAGGTTCGAGAACCGGTAAAGGGCCCGACGCCTACAATCTCTATGATCGAAAGCCCGATTTCAAGAACGACTACGGATGGAGCGTTGCTCTCAACGACAAAGACTATCCGCCCCTCAGGCACAACGACATCGGTGTTTACCTCGTCAACCTCACGGCTGTAAATGTCCCTCCATTGTATAACTTTCTTTAGCGTCTTGCGTCGGGGCTCTCGATTTTTTCTCGATCCGGCCCGAATCTAACGTGCCTATTCGAATGCAGGGGTCGATGATGGCGCCTCACATCAATCCGATGGCGACGGAGTATGGAATCGTGTTGAGAGGAAGTGGAACCATACAAATCGTGTATCCAAACGGGAGCTTAGCCATGAATGCCAAAGTGAGCGAGGGGGAGGTGTTCTGGATCCCGAGGTTCTACCCTTTCTGCCAGATTGCGTCTCGGACGGGCCCGTTCGAGTTCTTCGGGTTCACGACGTCGGCCCGGACCAACTGGCCTCAGTTCTTGGTGGGATCGAACTCGTTGATGCATGCATTTAGAGGGCCCGAGTTTGCTGCTGCCTTTGGGATGACTGAGGAGAGGATGAACGAGATCATCGATGCTCAACGCGAGTCGACTATACTGCCGACTGCCACGGTTGCACCCCCGGACGAGGCGGCGCCGGAGAAGGCCGATGGAGGTGGAAGATGGAGGAGTTGGTGAGGAGGATTTGGAGATGGGGCTGTGTAGTTTCGTGGTGAAATGTGAATTACCGTTTTATATCTTTTTTTTTTCACTTTCTTTTTAATGTATGTATCTTATAAGTATGGATGATTTCGTTGATGAGTTATTAATGAGCACATTTCAGTAGTGAATTTCATGATTCGAATTATTGTTCCCTTCTTGTTTTTTGACTTTCACTACGTTTATGGATTTTAAAATATGATTTAATAAAACGTATTAGGTTTCTGTGGAGGAAAAATATGTCTAAAATATCAAAAAAAAAGAGAAAAATATGTCTAAAAAATCAAAAACAAATAAGACTATAAAGTAATAGTATTTGATTTTTAAAAGAATAAGAAACCAATATTGGTGGAAAAATTATAATGAGATGGAAGTAATAGTATTTGATTTTTAAAAAGAGTAAGAAACCAATATTGGTGGAAAAATATGTCCAAAAAATAAAAAACAAATAAGACTACTATAATGAGATGGACAAATAAGACTACTATAATGAGATGGAGGTAATAATAATTGATTTTTAAAAGATAAAGACACCAATATATTCAATGATGGGAGTATCGTAGGAACGAAAACATGACGCAACAAAACTGTTGAAAGCATTATTAACATCCATTCCTAAAGTCAAGACTAACGAGAATCAAGAAATGAAATCTAAATTGCAATCGCCACAGCCCATGAAGCTACCAACCTAATCCTCCAAAAATGGGCCAAGCGAATGGCAAAAGCAGATCTGAAATTTATATATTCAATAAAAAACCAAGATCTGAAATTTATATATTCAATAAAAAACTAATGAGGACCTACTTTTTCATCAACTGACTTTATTTAGCTCCCTTCTTAGCAGCAGCCTTTGTCACCTTCGCACCAGAAGGATCCTTCTTCTCCACACTCTTGATAACACCGACTGCAACAGTCTGCCTCATATCACGCACAGCAAAGCGCCCGAGAGGCGGGTACTCGGCGAAAGTCTCCACAACCATCGGCTTGGTAGGAACCATCTTCACAAATCCAGCATCTCCATTTTTCAAGAACTTGGGCTCCTTCTCGAGCTCTTTCCCGGATCGTCTATCGATTTTGGTGACAAGCTCGGCGAATTTCACAGCAATATGGGAAGTGTGGCAGTCGAGCACCGGAGCATATCCTTGTCCAATCTGGCCAGGGTGATTCATGATGATGACCTGAGAAGTGAAGTTTGCAGCTTCCTTGGCTGGATCATCCTTGGAGTTGGAAGCAACGAAACCACGCTTTAAATCCTTCACAGCTACGTTCTTCACATTAAATCCGACATTGTCACCGGGCAAAGCTTCTGGCATTGACTCGTGATGCATTTCAACGGACTTAACTTCAGTGGTCAATCCAGATGGGCCGAAGGTGACGACCATGCCAGGCTTGAGGACACCGGTTTCCACACGGCCCACGGGCACTGTGCCAATGCCACCAATCTTGTAAACATCTTGAAGTGGGAGACGAAGGGGTTTGTCTGTTGGCCTCTTGGGCTCATTGATTGCATCGAGGGCCTCGAGGAGAGTCGGGCCCTTGTACCAGTCGAGGTTGGTGGACCTCTCGATCATGTTGTCTCCCTCGAATCCAGAAATGGGGACAAATGGGATTTTGTCAGGGTTGTACCCAACTTTCTTGAGGTAGGAGGAGACTTCCTTGACAATTTCATCATATCTTGCCTTTGAGTATTTAGGTGTAGTGGCATCCATCTGCATATAGAAGATGATATCAGTATCTTAGGAATTGCAACACGGTTCAGTTTTGAGAACATAACAAAGTAATATCACTAGTTAGGTAACCTTGTTGCAGCAGCAGATCATTTGCTTGACACCGAGAGTGAAAGCGAGCAGAGCATGCTCACGAGTCTGACCATCCTTCGAGATTCCAGCTTCAAAACCACCAGTGGTGGAGTCGATGATCAGAACAGCACAATCGGCCTGCGAGGTACCAGTGATCATATTCTTGATGAAGTCACGGTGACCAGGGGCGTCGATGACTGTGCAGTAGTATTTGGTTGTCTCGAACTTCCACAAGGCAATATCAATCGTTATACCACGCTCGCGCTCAGCCTTGAGCTTGTCGAGGACCCAGGCATACTTGAACGACCTCTTGTTCATCTCAGCTGCCTCCTTCTCGAACCTCTCGATCACACGCTTATCGATGCCACCGAGCTTGTAGATCAAGTGGCCAGTAGTGGTCGACTTTCCAGAATCGACATGGCCAATGACGACAATATTGATGTGAACTTTCTCCTTACCCATTGTGAATTCTCAACAGAACACTGGTTACACATGAAGGCAAGATATGAAATTAGGAAATAATGTTACATAAAAACCGATCAAACAAGCAGTCATCAAATGCTGATTCGGCGTTACAGTACGTTATGTGTAAACATGATCATGAAAGTTGTAACCTAAAATTTAACATAATCTTCAACAAGCACCTCAGATACTCAAATATACACCCACAAATATCCATAGAGACTGAATACAGAGAATATTTCCGGGCACAGATTATCTTATACCTCAGCACCACCAAACACAATCAACGAAATCGGTAATCACTAGAAAATTCAATCATGCATGATACAATTCAAAACATATTAAAGATCCGATCCATGAACAAGCATCCCATAATTGAATATTTAATTTGAATTAGACATCCATTCAAAATACAGCTAAAATCCTTCACAAATAAGAAGAAATATAAATTTACAGAGATTCTGACACGGCAGGCACGCGTATATACTAAAACAGAGAGATGAAAACCTGAGAAAAATAGCAGCGACTGCAGAGAATTTTATCGCCGCTGATTGCAGAGAGAGAGATAGAGAGGGAGATGAGAGTTTTGCGTGAGCTAGAGAAATCGAGTGTGGTTGACGATGAGG
>JAOWBJ010000056.1:366834-380638 GCA_028566335.1 Monarda citriodora
AGCGCAGCCTTCCGGAAATACCGAATAAAATGCCTTCGTCTTTCGCCACCGACATGCTCATGCTAGCATGCACTGGCCGGAAGGAGATGACAGAAGCGGAATTTCACGCCTTGGCCAAAGCTGCTGGTTTCACCCAATTTCGAAGAGTCTATGCTGCTTTCACCGTTTCCTTTATGGAACTTTCTAAATAAATTCACTAGTAGTAATTAAATAATTAATTAATTCAGATATATAAAGAATAATTTTATGGTATGATATGCTCGGAATAAATCAACCGTATGTTGCTAGTGCTACGAATCATGATGTATCAATATTGAGTAAACGTGAACTAGTGAAATAAACTTTATATCCTAATTTAAATGACTTTTTTCTTCCTTTTTTACATCTGTGGTTGCAATTGCCAATTGGAATCATCTGTACCCATTTCGGTGTTCCAATAGTGTACCAAATTTTAATTATAGTAATTTTATACATTTTTATTCTACGATTAATGATTTAGTTTAATTCTATAATTATTTTCTAGGGCTCACCCATTCAATTAGGCTATATAACTATTTTTAGTATTCAATTTCAATTTTCTTAGCTTAAGGTTGATAAATCTAAAATTAGGAATATGTTATTAAAAAATATTTTTAGTTATAAATATTTATTATGATTTATTATTATATAATATTTTTATTTTTATAAAAAAATTATAATAATAATAAATTGTGAATAAAGAGTAGTACTATTCCTGCAATTGCACGCTTAAATTCAACTTGAGTACTAACTTGATATTGTCTATTTTAAGAGAAAATAATTTATAACATTTTTAACCAAAAAGATTCTAGATCTCTCACAAACTTCAATATAAAAGAATTGTTAATATGTAAAATTCATGTCGGTGTATTTGAGTTTTTAAATTCAAGACATATCATGAATTTACAAAAGCGCCTTGATTGCAGTCAACTTAATTTCACAGTTTTTAAGTAATCCAAAACATTTTCTTATCGCAAGATTCTAGATCTCTCACAAACCCCAATTTCACATCAAGAAAACGTCATTATTCATAGTTTAAGGTCATATTTTAATGCAACTAATCATCAACTCCACCAATTTAAACGGGAAGCTGTTTAGAATAAAATGGATTCAACTTTCAAAGAAACATAACATGGCAACTTCAATGGAGGAGGAAGATGGTTACATAGCGGCGCTGAAACTGGTCACAGCTTCGGCGCTGCCAATGGCGCTGAGGTTCGCCACAGAGCTTAATCTTCTCGAAATAATCGGAAATGGTGGGGATGGAGCTTCCGCTTCTGCTTCTGAACTCGCAGCTCAGCTTCCGGCGACCAACCCTCAGGCTGCCTCCATGATCGATAGGATCCTCCGCCTCCTCGCCGCCCATTCCGTCCTCACTCGGGCCCTGCCCCACGGCGCCGACGAGTGGCGCTACTCGCTTGCGCCGGTGTGCAAGCATCTGATTAGAAATGAAGATGGAGTATCCCTAGCCCCTTTCTCTGTCTTGGTTCAGGACAAGATCTTCATGGAAACCTGGTAATATAATTGTGGAAATGCTATTAGGTATATACTTTAAAGAAAATATGTAGGGAGGGATGTTTGGCTAAACTAATTATAAGTAGCTCATAAGTTATTGTTATAGTTATAAAAACGGCATATAAGCTTAGTCAAACAACGCACCTTCTTAACCCGATAGTTGATACAGTTAATTAATTGCAAATACAATTGATACGAAGCTGTGCAAAATACTACTCTGTCTGTCTCACTCTAATTGTCTATGTTTTCTTATTGGTTAAAACTTTATCTTATAGTAATACTATTATGTTAAAATTTTCTATCTATGCAATAATAAAATTATTCACGTTGTATGTCATGTGTTGGCTTGAAGGTACCATTTAAAGGATGCGGTTCTCGAAGGTGGAAGCCCGTTCGAGAGGGCACATGGCATGACTGCATTCGAATACCCAGCTACTGATCCAAGATTCAACAAGATTTTTAATCAAGCCATGCATGAGCATTCCACCATTTTCATGAAGAGAATTCTCGAAAAATACAATGGATTTGAGGGTGTCAAAACTCTGACAGATGTCGGTGGTGGGAAAGGAGCTTCATTAAAGATGATACTTTCAAAACATCCATCAATCAAGGCCATCAATTTTGATTTGCCTCATGTTCTCAAGGATGCCCTGCCTATTTCTGGTAACATTCATAACCTTTTTTGTTTGTGTTACTCGGATGAGATCCTTTATTACAACTCAGTGTAACATCTCCTATTGCACCGTCGGATTCTCGCTACGTGTCAAAAATCTTTCCAAAATCAGCATTTTTGTTATTATTGATTGATTTCGGAAAGATTTTTAACATATGGCGAGAATCCGACGGTGCAATGCGAAATGTCATGCCGAATTGCAATAGAGGATCTCATCCGAAATGAACTTGTGCAGGGGTAGAACACGTAGGTGGCGACATGTTTGTTAGCGTGCCAAAAGCTGATGCTATTTTTATGAAGGTTAGTTTTTATATGAAGAATATCAAGAATCGTTGTCATCGTCATTTTGCGTTCGTCCGAAAAGACTAAATTACCCTTCCTTATGGAGGAATGCAGTGGATATGTCACGATTGGAGCGACTCGCATGTTGAAAAGCTGTTGAAGAATTGTTACGAAGCTCTTCCTGAAAATGGAAAAGTTATTGTTGCCGAAAGTACCCTTCCAGAAGACCCAAATCATGGGTTGGGTGATTCGTTGGCAGTGCACATCGATGTGTTCATGATGGCTTTCAATCCGGGTGGAAAAGAAAGAACAGAGAAGGAATTTCTCGCATTAGCCATGAAAGCGGGCTTCAGACAGCTTCTCAAAGTCTGTTGTGCTTGCGATGTTTGGATCATGGAATTTCATAAATGACTTATTAATGTTTGAGATCATTTTATGAATTGGGTTGGGTAATAAGAATGTTTCAAATTTTGAATATGTTGGGTTGATGTGATTTCCCATTTCAACCATCTATACTAGTATATCATAATTATTCATCCCCTAAAATATAAAGTGTAACTCATTTGTTATATGCGAAATACCCCATCTGACCCACCAAAAAATAGAAATTATTATACAATAATTATATAATCAGTTTATTCACCTTTTTATTTTTATTTCAGCCAACACAACTGAAGGCGACTGGTACTACCTACGCGTACTTCTATTTTTTTACATAAAAAGTGACACAAAAATGCATAAAAGTCACGTGTTCTACTGTTTTCACGTTAACCGTGTTCTACCATAGCGCACCCATATATATATATATATATATATATATATATATATATATATACATATTTCTGCCTTTGTCAGCCCTTGTGCTTCTCCCTCCGCCATGTAATAAGATTTCTTCCAACAAAGGTGAAGTACGCTGCAATTGATTTTCTACGTTTAGGTTTCCCGCCCAGTCGACATCATAATCTTAGGTCACCAAAGAAAATTTCCTTTTTAATTACTTTTATTCCGATAAGCTAAGATTCTACTGTAAAACCATGAATCTCTAAATGTCCATGATTTTCGAACATTATTCCATGGCCTGGAGTCTGATACGATTATAATCTTTCGAGGATAAGAACGTGTCTGGGGAATATCTCGTATATCTTATTATTTAGTTTAGCATATCTTTTCTATATTTTCTTAGGATATTTCTCATCAATTAAGTCAAGGCTAGCACTATAAATAGAGGTTATATTTATATCGTAGGGGAACAACAAGAAGAATTTACTCCCAAACTTATCTTTTATTTCTTTTTTATTTATTCCTTTTCTTAAGCTAACTAGACCTACTGGGTTTTCAAGGACTGTCGGTTTTGGCCCGGAACCAGCCCTAAACCTTCGGTTTTTGGACCGGCCCGGAACTAACGGTTAGGGGACCGCGGCTCAGACCGAGACACTCGGTTAGGGTTCAGCCCAACATTAAAAACCCAAGGACCGACGGGCCTCAACCGGCGTGCCTTATTAACCGACGGGCCTAACGGGTCTTTGGCATAAAATCCTGAAATTGAAAAAGAAGAACAGTGGGGCCCAGAGGCATTGCCTGTTGCTGATATGAAGCTTTGGAGCTTTCTCTATTTTATCCCCTGTTTTCTCTTCATTCTACTACCTACTGTAAGTGTGAGGAAAGAAAGCAATTCAATTTCAATTGCAAAGTTTGACTGGTTGCTGGCCCCACCCCCCACCACCTCACGGCCCCACCCTAAACCCCCACTACCCACTACCCACGGCCCGCTTCACTCTCTCACTTAGCAACGAAGCAGCCCAATAATGCCCAATACCCAATTGCTCATCAGTCCATGCAATGCATTCTACATTAGGCCCGTCGGGTAAAACCAATGCCCGGTGGTTCAGGCCCGACCCGAGACCGGCGGGCTCGGCTTTTGGCCCGAGACCGAGGATAGGCGCAAGGGCAGGGCTAGGGCCATCTCCGGGCCGAGGCTCGATGCAGGTCTAAAGCAAACCCTAGGGGAATAGCTTGGAAAGCTTCGGCCCCGTCGGCCATACCTCTCCTCCACAAATCACCTTAATATGTTAGGCACATATTAACTGGTGTTTTCACCGAGTTTACTCGCTCCAACCATTATTCCCATACAATTCTACGCTACATACACTTGGCCGTGGCAAAACCCCAATTCGTGTTGGTCTCCACCATGGATGCGTCAAGCGTCGACCTATCAACAGCCTCCACCGCAACAGCAGGCATTGTATGACTATTACAACAATGCCTATTATGCGTATGAGCAGTCGCAGCCCCAACCGACACTGCTGTCGAGCTCTTGGCAGCCATCGTATTCAGAGCCTCCATCGTCATTTTCTTCCTTTAAACCACATAATCAACCACCAACATCCTACGCGCAACCGATGGTAACTTACGCTCCGCCGTCGAACTCTTGGCAGCCGTCAGATCAATGTATGCACCACAAACATCATTCGCTTCGTGCCGACCTTGATTCTATCCATAGCCGCCTTTTGGAACTCCAAGAGATTTTTACTTCATCGATTTCTCTGAACTCTTCTCTCATTGAAACGTTAGAAAAGAAACCGGAAGTAATTGAGGAGCCGAACGAAGCTGACGAAGATAATTCAGAAGATAAGTCATTCGAGATATCGAACATGCAACCTGACTCCCCAGAGCTGGAGAACGCCTATACGAGCACGATAGAAGCAAAACCAATAGATATGGTCAAAGATATTTTGGACACCGTTGAAGGAGTCATGACTGTCTTAATTCCGCAAATCAAGACCATTCCCACCAAGAAAGAACAAGCCTTCTCAACTTTCGTTGACCACCATTTGGGAGTAGTGATCTACGTCTCTGAAGGTGAGAGGACACGCAAAAGGGATAACAATTTGATTGGCGTACTTGATATTTATGGTGTCCCATTTGCTCCTAGAGGAGCCCCTCAGATGACCGTACCATTGATTGTGTTACTCGGTACGGGCAGATGGTTGTTCTTGACCCTATACTTTCCAGATAGGGAGAAGAAGGTTTCGCTGGTTGTGTTTCCTCTTCAAGGAAGTTGGTATGTGTTTGATCTAGGAGAAAATCTTGCATGGGTGTTTGTTGCTTCATAGTTTTCACCTTGAGGACAAGTTGAATTTCAACGGTGGGGAAGTTGATACGATTATAATCTTTCTTGGATAAGAACGTATCTCGGGAAATCCCGTATATCTTATTATTTAGTTTAGCATATCTTTTCTATATTTTCTTAGGATATTTCTTATTAATTAAGTCAAGGCTAGCACTATAAATAGAGGTTGTATTTCTATCGTAGGGAACAACAAGAAGAATTTACTCCCAAACTTGTCTTTTATTTCTTTGTTATTTTATTCTTTTTCTTAAGCTAACCCTAGGGGGAATAGCTTGGAAAGCTTCGGCCGTCGGCCATCTCTCCTCCACAAATCACCTTAATACGTTAAACACGTATTAGAGTCCCTTTTAGATAACGCACAATCCTTAGAGTTGTCTCCCAGTGAGCCACTTGGGGTGCATGCATGAACATGGCTTACTACTCCAATAGCATATGTGATGTCATGTCTGGTGTGAGATAAGTAGATTAATTTTCCAACCAAGCGCTAGTATCTGGTTCGATGAGTGTTTTCAGCCCCTTCAATTATCTGCAAACCGTGATTTTGTACCATGGGGGTATCAGTTGGTTTGCAGTCTAGCATCCCAGTTTCTGTTAATAGATCAAATATTTATATTGGCTGATGAAAGTTCATTTCTTTGATCTCAAAGCTTCAATTCCCGAAAAGTATTTGAGTGAGCCAAGGTCCTTTATTTGGAATTCTGCAAAGAGGTTTTTCTTCAACTACATGTTCTCCTCATCATCATCACCTGTGAGTATCATATCATCTACGTAGATGATTAAGCAAGTATTTTTTTTTTTCTCCTTTCTTCTCTAGGAACAGAGTGTGGTCAGAGTTTCTTTGCTTATACGAATACTTATTCATCACATCGGTGAACCTCCCAAACCATACCCTAGGGGATTGTTTCAGCCTGTACAGTGTCTTTTTAAGTCTGCAAACATTTCCTCCTTCAAATTCACCAGAGAAACCATGGGGTGCTTCCATGTAGATTGGTTTGGATAATTCCCCTTGTAAAAGCATTTGTGACGTTAAATTGATGTAGTGGCCAATCTCCATTTTGCCGCTGTGGAGAATTAGTACCCGAATAGTACTCATTTTCGCCACTGGAGAGAAAGTCTCAGCATAATCCTCTCCATGTGTCTGAATATACCCCTTAGCCACCAATCTTGCCTTATACTGTTTGATTGATCCATCTGGTCTTCCTTTAACAGCAAAAACCCATATGCATCCTACAATTTTAACCATACTTGGTTTTAAGCACGCTTCCCAAGTTTCGTTTTTTATCAGGGCCCTCATCTCTACCAACATTGCCTCCCTCCATTGGGTAATTTGCATAGCTTCTTATGTCGTATGTGGGAACTCTTCTTCCTAACAAAGGGCAGCTTCAAACGCCCTAGCTATTTTACTCAACTTTGCCTTTGCCATATTACCCATGTGGTACCTACTTCTTGTATTAAGTCTTTCCGGACCGTACCTTTTAGAAGGCACCCCACGGGTGCTTCTCGGTGGCAAGATATACATCCCAGTATCTCCATCAACTGCTGTAATTTCCTTTTCTGCATTAGGTTGGTTAGAGCTAATAACTGTATTATCAATACTAGTTTCGGGAATTACCTCAGACATCACTAGTTGAGGATCTGATTAAGGTAGTGACCCTAATCATGTACCTCAGATATAAAGGGGATTAGGGATTTTAAACCCTAATCATGTACCTCCAATCGAACTCGACCCTCCCTTTCCTTCTGCAAATATGGCTCCCCCGATTTGCCCTCAAATTTGTTCTCCTGTTCACCCCGCCTGCCGTCGCCATCGCCGTGCTGTTGAGCGGCATCTCCCGACGTTCCTCGAGCGATGGCTCCTTTTTGGTTGCTCACTGTTTCCTGGAACACGCCGCATCCTTCTCTGACCCCAACTGTGAGACGCGCTCTCGATTTCTTGTTTTCATCCCACCAATCGGGGAACCCGACAAGAAGGAAACAATTCTCTTTCCTATTCCTCGGTTGTTGACAGTGAGAGCACAAAAGCTTTGACTTGTCAGGTTTGAAACCCCCACGGCAGTTCAGTGGTGGTATGGCGGCACGTGGAGGCTGAGGGTGAAGATGATACTGGGATGCTTGGTTTCGGGCTGTAAAGCCCAACCATATTCCGCCCGATGATGAGCTGTCGCTGGTTGCGCCGGTTGGGAAATCCGAGGAGGCTGCTGGCGTATTGATCTTGAGCCGGGTGGCTTCCCGTTTCACCCACCCATATGCGGCCTCGGCTGAGGGCAACGGCGACTCTTTGAGAATGTCAAGTTTGATTCCATCATACCGCTCATTCAGTCCGGTAAGGAAGTTGAATAATCTTTTCAATTCGGTGTGTTTTCTGTATTGGCCAACTCCCTTGTCACAACAATCGACTGGACATGGTTTGCATCGATCGATTTTGATCCAAAGTTCATGTTAACGCTGCCAGTATGTCTCGAGCTCCTACTCCCCTTGGATCATTTTTCCTGCCTTGTCCTCTAGATCATAGAGAAGGTATTAATGTGAGGCACTCTCAAAAGTGACCGATAAGCTCTCCTAAAGAGCTTGTGCATTATGATGATGGGCAAAACCCACCACAATATTGGTGTCGATATTGTCCATAATCCATGAGAACAGAATCATGTCGGACTCTTCCCATTCAGTGTAGCCCTTCTCCCTTGGTTCAGGCGGTGTAGGCACACCTGTGATGTGTTGGTTTGCCTGTCTGTCGATAATTGCGATCTTCATAAGTTTCTTCCACAATGGGTAATTCGTTCTATGGAGTTTAACTGCTAGAGTAACATTCTTACTCATCTTTAACCTTGAATCGTCAAGGTTTGGTTTCTCTTCATCATCTGACATTAGACTATCTCCATCCGACACTCACCCAACCCAAACCTAAATAAAATATTCAATTCTCTCTCATCCACACACACAACCTTCATCCAACCCAACCCCAATCAACTTTTTTACTCCCATCAGTAACCCTAGTTCAACCCAATTAAATATTTTCTTTTTTTTACATATTTATATTAGTATACAAATATATATATAATGTCTAAAAATTATGCAAAATAATTTATGATTCAGATTTATAATAAAAATTACAATCAAATAATTGAAGGAAAACATAATAATAAATTACACAAATTAGAAAAATACAATAAGATAATAAAAACAAACAAACCAAGCTACAAATGAAGAGTGAAAAAAAGATAGCTTTTTAAACAAGAATAAATATTACATAATATAATTAAATAAATTAATATTTAAATATAATAAAAAAATCAAAAATAATAATAATAATACCAACCAATAGAATTGTAACACATGTATTTGACCCCCATTTTTTTAGGGGCGGCTGACAGCCCCTCAAATGGGAAGGGAGGGTGGGGGTCATCAAAAAGTATTTAGTTTTGATTTTATTTAATATTAAAATTTTTGGAATGTAATGGATGACCCCACGCAAAGTCACCGCTGGGGGTAGTCTTATATTGCTGCATGTAAAAGCCTTTAGGCTGAGAATTTGGGTATTTTAGGCTATGAGGAATTTCTTTTCTAGTCCGATGCCATGTTAAAATTAATGAATTTTATTCGACTTGGTTGATTTTTACAGACAGAATTACAAGCCTTTAAGTAAGCTAAACAATAGCTAACTATGAAAGGATTTTCTATGCTAATTACACGGCGATCACCCTAATTTCAGGATTTACTATCTGATTTTCTTACACTAATTGACATACTTGATTTCTTTCCAATAATCTGAAACCTGAAAAACGAGCATGTTCACCAATCCGCATAACTTATTATCATCGTTCAAAAAGTTAAAAAAAATGGTATCACGAAATATGCTCAGAAATGTTATAAAAAGCGAAAGATGCAAAACTGTCAACATTATGTACAAACATCAGTCTCTCTATACAATTCTCAAAAGACTCTATCATCGCAACTTGTATTCAACACAACCATTTACATATATATTACACTTACAAAGACTAGCTTCAGCAAATTGAAAGTAGAGTTTGAGTCAGCTTGACAGACGAAAGCATCATCTTCGACCAAGTTGAAGTCGAGTCTCAGTCAGCTCGACAGTCGGAAGCATCATCCTCGACCAAGTTGAAGTAGAGGGAGGACAATTTGCCATCAAACCTAGAGCTGATGGACTGATAATCCACAATATTGCTTCCCCAGCCTAGCGATGCAGATATCGATGATTTTCTTGAACATGCTGTCGCTCTGTATCAATGGTTGCATCACGAACTCCTCTAATGGCATCCACTGCGTCCACACAGTCCAACAAATTTCAATCTAAAGCTCAACATATATAGAAAAGAAATAGCTGCATGCATATATATACCTTGGCTGCTTGAATTTCAAGATCATCAACCACGATTTCTGTTGACGTTGGCCTTAACATGCACACGAAAAATAGATCTGATTTCTCAAAAGAAACATTCTGAGCATGCCTGGAGATGGAAATATGAACATGTGTGTTAAACTGTAATCTATGGAATCAATGCAACACACTCGCACTGATACGGACTCAATTGTCCCTCATTGGTTGTAGAAGGAAGCAGTGTGGTCTATATAGACTAAATGGGCCCTCTCTCCTATCAAACTAGTCTTTCGGGCTGAGTTATCCTATTTAGTCTGTGTCACGCACTCACACACATCCTCATACCTGAAGGCTACAACTTCGACAAACTCGGTGCTGATCTGTGAAAGGAACACAATCATTTCATCATCAACAATGCAAAAGGTGATATAAGAAATTAAAAGAAAACTTGAAATCAACGTACCCCCGTTTCCTCTTTAACTTCTCTTACAGCTCCTGTGTAGATTTCTTCGGACTGATCAATATAAGATTATCATGATATCAGATATTAATTAACATAACATACATATTCAAACATCATATAAATATATCAGACCAATTTAAACGTACCTCATGAATAAAACCGGTGGGTATTTTCCAGAGATTAAGAAGATCTGGCGTAGAATGCTTTTCTTGTACCACTAACACCTGCATATATATATGGATCAATGATAAACAAAGTTCAAATAAGAAATTTTATCAAGTTTTGCATAGGTAAAAAATATGATACCTCATCTTTATGATTGATGACAAAGGAACCAACACCAACATGATGAGAAGCATTAGAAGGAAGAAGGGAAGGTCCATCAGGAATCCAGTATGTCATCATAACATAACATCTCTCTGCGTGATGGTATTCGAACCCTTCCTACAAACCCCACACACACACTGTTCTATTCAAACAAAACGAAACTCGAACGAGCTGCACATCCAACATGAATGGAAAATTGAGGATTTTGGAATCACCTGTATGGCTACAGGCACTAGTTCAGACCTTTCAACTGGTAGTTTCAGCCAAACTCCCTTCTTCCCCTGGACTTGGTTAACTTTAAGCTATTAATTGATCAAGATTCAAATATAGCTGGAGAAGTACAGTATATAAAGAAAAGCACTCAAAGTTGAATACCTTTAGTTTCCAATGGTGTAGAGATGAACGAAGTGCGTAGGCAAATACATGAGGATTAGATGGGAGTTGGTCTGGATTAACTACTACTCCTTCATACTCATCATCAAAGGCATCAAGAACTCTATCTTTCTTGAGGAATAGGCCGACATTCGACACCTTCGTACCATTGATTCTACGCGAATAAGACTCCAGAAAACTGTTTTGGCTAACCGAACTGGTTGCATTAGGCGAAGTACTCGAGTATGAACCCCTTGGGGAAATGCCTAAAACACACACATTCACCAATTGTCAACAATCTTCAAACACTTTTAACTCATACTATATATATTAATGTCCTTGCATTAACTAAGCATACTTGGCCAATGTTTACAACTCATATGATCGAACAAAGAGCAGATTATCGACTTGCAACTCAATAAGAATGGAATATAAAACTCAGAATGGAATCACTGCTCATTTTCTTGACCAAAATAAGAATGTTTACCTCTGCTAGAAAAAGGGTGCGGGCCGAATTTGAAAATCTGGTTGGAGTTAAGAAAAGGGCGTGAAAGCATCATCTCTGAAGAGGAGGATAATGACTTGGACCCAAACATCGTTAACTCCATCATCATTGATCGATTGCCAACAAAACTCTTTTATTAATTAATTTCAGCCATCACTGCTCCCACTATATAAAAGAGAGAGAGTGAGAGTTGAGCAGATGAGATATTCAAAGGATGATTATTATTATTATCCTGTCAGTCTGGCTTTGAAAATATTCAGAGAATCCATCGAAGAAATGCCTTAAAAACAAGAAATCATCTTGGGATTCTTCACCTTCCGGAAATAACTATGTAAGACATAATACTGGTTTGAAGGAAAAAAACACAAATTGTTGTTGATTGGAAATGAAGTGGATGAGATGGAGATTTTGCTTAGTAATTTGAAAATTGGAAAGCAGAACAGAAACTGAGAAACAGATACTCAATCATGTAGGTAGAGAGGTGGGGCCGGGGTGCGTGATGAGTTTGTGGATGCCCGTTGAGACTTGAGAGTGACAAACACTGCATAAAAATCTGATTCTTGGGAAAACAATTAAATTAAACAAAAATTCGAGATAATAAGCTGAAGAACACGCGAAAAACAAGGTACAAATATTACTACCTCCATACAGAGGTGTCCAAATGAACCGGAACAGAACCAGAACCGGTAATTTTTAACTGGAACAGACGGTTCCAAAAGAACCGGTAGAACAGACAGTTCGATTTCTGTTCCTCAAATTTGGAACCGGTAACAGACAGTTCAGTTCTTGTTCCTGTTCCGGAACCGCCGGTTCCGATTAAGAACGATAACATAACCGTTTTTATTTATTTATTTAATTTTTATTTTTATTTTATGTATCAATATTATATTTTTATACTAATAATTTGATTTAATATTTGATTAGAGTATTTCATTTTTTAATATGAAAAAATATATATTTATAAATTAAATAGTTTTATCATTTAATTTATAATCAAAATATAATAAGCTAAAATAAATAAGATTAATATGAAATTGCGCAACTTCCGCTACTATACAAAATATAAATAAAATCCATAATAATAATAATAATAATAATAATAATAATAATAATAATAATAATAATAATGGCTTTAACGAGGCTCGACACTTAGGATTCATAAATAAAAAATAATTAAACAATCTCACATTTTCGAGTATTTTCTACGTTTCATAATTTGAATTATCTTACAATGACACTTCTAATGATAAACAATGAAGCATGAAACATAATGTAACGGAAAACCAAAAACCAAAAAAAAGAAAAAACGGTTCCTCTCCGGTTAAAACCTGAACCGGAACTGGAACAGAACCAGAACCGCCGGTTCTAGAATCGAAACCGAAACCATTTAATGTACGGTTCTATTTCTGTTCCAACTACTGATGAATCGAAACCGATAATTCTATTTCGATTCCGGAACCGTGGACACCTCTACCTCCAAACAACCCGCTCTCTGCCCTTTTTTCCACGCCGACCACATATCCAGAAATTTGCCTCATTGTCTCTCCAATGTAGTATCCAAAATCCTCTTTCGCCTTCGAATTTCCTGGGCTCGTTTCATCGATTTCTCAGGTACCATCCCATCAACGAGCTCGAATTTTTATTGGAAAACATCGGATTGAATTGTGACAAGATTGAAACTTTGGCTGATTTTTTCCTAAAAATGCATTCTTCCTTTCGGATTGGAGCCGTTTCGACGTGGTAGGTGCGTTGGCGGTGATGGGTTGCCCTTGGAGGAAACTGGGATCGATGTATAGGGAGAAATTTTCGATATTCGATGTTGATCCGTCGGATTTGAAGAGCAGAATTGGAGAGATTAGGGACTGGGGGTTTAATGGTGTTGGTGTAATTACTAATTAGTATAAGCTTGGCTTTTCCTCAATTTCTATATAATAATGCAGATGGATTGCTGAATGATTTGAAGATGTTTCTTTTGGATTATGATTTGTTGGGCACTGTTGATGAAAATGTAGATATGACTTGGGTTGTGAGGTAGGGAAGGTTGGGGAGTTGATGGGAAGAAGCAAAATCATATTTATTGAGTGCTCGAAAGACCATTTGATAGGTAAAATCGAGTATTTTTGTAGGTTGGATGTTCGTAGAGGCAACGTTGGATCATATCTTCTTTCAAGACCGGAAAT
>JAOWBJ010000056.1:783306-793868 GCA_028566335.1 Monarda citriodora
ATTTTAATACACTAGCGTGATGTCCGCGCGTTGCGGCGGAAAGAATTAAATATAAATTGTGTTTGTATTGGAATGTGAATGAATTTATTAAGCAAATTAAAAATAAATATTAGATGTTAGTTTAAATAATAGTTATTAGGCCTGAGAGTGAGAGTAGGACCAAAAGTAGAATTAAAAAAGAAAAAAAATAAATGTACCAGGCAGGAATCGAAGCCGGTCTATACTGTGTATCACTTTCCATTTTTAGTAAAAAAACGGGGGTATTTTGGACATTTCACATGTGACAAATATTAACATTTTTATTTATAAGAGAGTGAATAATTATTATATAATACAGTATAGAAAAGACTCGATTGGACTAGATTAAAGTTTGAGAGCTCAATTCCACCAATTGAAAGTGATTTAATTAATTCGATGGCTCGATTGAAATAAGAGAAAAATTATAACCAATTTAAAAAGTAGATAAATGAGTTTTTTTTGCTAATAACATATAGTAAATCCAAAAATTATCTTCGTTTTTGTATTTAATTTCTCAAACTTTAACTTGTCATCTAAAAATACACATATTTTTAATTTGTAATAATTTTTTCTCAAAATTATTTTTCAATAATAATATGATACAATTTGTCTTACGTGCAAAAAAATTAATCTACATATATAAAAATTGCCACGTGACATCCAAATTAAAGAAAAATTGGAACAGAAAATTAGTCAAATAAATAAAAATAAAAATCAGTTGCACCCCCACCGCCTCAACTCCCTCCCGCTCACGGCGTCATCAAGTGCACTTGTGCAATTCACTGAATCACGCCTTCTCCGTCACGATCTCCGACTACCCATTCTCCGCCGCCAAATTGAGCCGGAATTTCAAGGCTCTCTGGAGCTGGCCCTCGTCCTCGGAGACAGGGAGCGAGAACTGTCGGAGCTTTGCTCCGATGTGAGGGCGCCGGAATTCTCTCTGATTTCTCGCGGCGAGAGATTCTCCGGCGGCGGCGTTTACTCGGCTAGGGCGAAATTCAGCGAGGGCAGCGCGAGCCACGGCGTGGTGGTAAAGGTGCTTGGGCAGGACAAAACGACGTCGTCGAGGGGTCGTTCGCTGTGTGTTTACGTGGATAAGAAGATCGTGATTGAGGTGAGGGTCGGCGGTGCCGGAGGGGTGGCGGCGAGGACATCAGTGGTCCAGTCGAGGAAGCGGTGGCGGTGGCGGAGGAAGCCCGATCGAGAAGGAGCTGGCTGCGGGAGGTTGAAGATGAAGAAGCTGCTTCAGTTGAAGATGAAGCAGCTGCTTCAGTTTTTTCCTTCTTTTTTTTTAGATTTTCTTTTTCTTTTTCTTTTTTAGTTTTTTTAGTTTTGGAATTTTTTACATGAAATGACGTCGTTTTATGCTATTTAAAACAACGTCGTTTGCTTTCCGACGATGTAAGCCACGTGAGCAAGTCCGACGGCCACATAGGATTATTTAACGTTGAAAAAAAATGACGGATTATTGCATCAAATTAAAAGTTTGAACATTTAAAAATCACATATTAAAGTTTGGGGAAAAAATACAAAAGCGGTGATACTTCTTAAATTTATATTATACTCCCTCTGTCCCGCACCATTAGTCCACCTTTTCTTCTTTATTTGTCTTACTATTAGTCCATTTTCCTTTTTTGTCTTTCACAACTAATATTATTTTAAAATTTTCTCTTTATTTTATTGGTTTCTGTGCCAAAAGCAAAGCGGACTAATGAGGCGGAACGGTGGGAGTATGCTACTACCTTCATCCCATATAAATAGTTCTGCTTTCCTTTTTTGGTCTATCTTATTTATTAGTTCAATTTTTTTAAATAACAAAAAAAAATTGGTTCTCCTAACTCTCTCCTCAAAATTAATTATAACCGCACAATTTATTTATTTTTTTTAATTTTTGCATTAATTTCTTATAATGCTAATCATCTGAGAGGGAGGTGGTATTACCTTCTTTTTTCTTTTACGTTTTTATTGAAGGAGTACGTGTGAGATGACTGATGGTTTAGAAGTTTGATCATAAGTGAGCTCGTCGCAGCGGATATATCCCTAAAAAAGAGTAATTTTGTATATCTGGACGAGTCAATGGGTTTAACCAGAGTTACGCAAGCTTGACTGCGATCTCTCTCTCTCTCGCCTTCCCCCATTTTCAGCGCCAGATCTCTCTCGTCAGATCCGCACGCACGAGCTCAAGTTCATTGCGAAATGTTACGCTTGAGCTCCGCAATCCCCATTCTGCCCCTCGCGGCGGCGCTGTTGCTGCTCTGCGCTCTTCGCATTGAGGCGTCGGTGCACGAATACAACGGAAATAGATTCGTCGCCAAAGGAAATGCGTTCGTTGTTCACGGCGGCAGCGAGGGGATTTATTTTTCCTCCCCTGGCCTCAACGAGTCCTCCCCCGGAAACTCTTTTATTCGGTGAATCTGCATTTTATACTCTTTTTTTTCTTACGCGGAATTTTTGGTGCAAGTTGTGTCGGATTCATGCTGCATGTTTGCATAACTGAGGTATTGTTGCTTGAGAGTGTTGATTTATAGTGTTTTGGGGAGATCCTATCGAAATTTGACTTGGAATTGATAGTTGTTGGTGTCGGTGGTTCGGAAGTATGTGAACTGTGTGGTTAAATGCTCTGGATTTTCAGTCTCAACTGAAATGGGTTTGATCGGGGAAACATGATGACTGAGGAATGTGGTTATTGATGTAGTAATATTACCCTCACCGTTCTTGTTTTTGAGTCCAAATGATAGGGATCGATTGAATTGTGGTAGTCATACATCGAGAGCTTCTGACTGCTCTATTTTAAAAAACACCCGGGGTCTAGATCAGCACATAATAATATGTTCTGCAACGATGGGAGGTCTTTAAGCCCTCTTAGCTGGCAGTAGGCTGGAAAAGCTAATCAGAATTTCCCTCTTTATGGGGGAAGAAGCTTCTACTTCTCCGATTTCTATTTCTCTGCTTTTCCTGATACATCGATGTAGGATATGTCTAATTCTTGTGCAATGATTTTGAGCAGAGCATCTTGAGTCATTCTAGATACTGTAAGAAATGCTAATGTTCTTTTTATTTTGAAAACCAGATTTGAAAAGATAATGTTCCAGAGGCCTCTGGACCTCTCCAATTTCAGCTCAGATTCTATTCATGCCGTTGTATTTGAGGTCGACGATAGGGATTCAATTGGAGGTTCAGCGTATGGAGGTCAGAGAGCTGTGTGCTGCTCAGCGGATCTTGCAAAACTTGGAGTCTGCAAGCAAGGTCAAATCATCTACCGCCCATCTCCTAATAATCCAGGTTGGCCGCAAGTATTTGGTGTGGCATTTGATATGGACGCGACAGAGGCTGCTCTGCAGCCAAGATCTATGCATATTACAAAAACTGGGATGTATAACCTGTATTTCATTCACTGTGATCGACGGCTTAAAGAGGTTTATGTCGATGGAAAAACTGTCTGGAAAAATCCTACTGGCTACCTACCTGGTAGAATGGCTCCACTCATGAAATTCTATGGGTTCATGTCTCTTGCATTTGTGCTGCTAGGGGTATTCTGGTTTTCACAGTATGCCAGATTTTGGAAAGAAGTCCTTCCATTGCAAAACTGTATTACACTTGTGATAACGCTAGGAATGTTTGAGATGGCTTTGTGGTACTTTGACTATGCTGAGTTTAACGAATCTGGAACAAGACCAACTGGGATCACTGTCTGGGCAGTCACTTTTGGGACTGTGAAACGTACTGTGGCACGATTGGTCCTTCTCATTGTCTCCATGGGTTATGGAGTTGTCAGACCTACCTTAGGTGGTCTTACATCAAAGGTTCTGTTAATTGGAGGGACTTTCTTTTTTGCGTCTGAAGTGTTTGAAATCATTGAAAATGCTGGTACTGTGAGTGATCGTTCAGGGCAAGCTAGACTGTTTTTTGTGCTGCCAGTGGCATTTTTGGATGCTTTCTTCATCCTTTGGATATTTACCTCCCTCTCTTCCACCTTGAATAAGCTTCAGGTACATGATTCTCATTCTTAGCTATTAATTGTTTCCCAGCTTGGCATTTTAGTTTGGTCTTCTTGCATGAGTCTCATTTACCTCCCTCTGTCTTGAGTTGTATTTGACTGTCTATTTCATAAAATCAGGAGGACAATGCACGCTCTCATACAAATAGATGTAATTTCTAATTTCAAGTTAGGCTGATTCTTTTATATTCTTAAGAGGTCATTCAACTCTGTATACCGTTGATATACCTTTCATTGTCCACTCTGGACATGGAACCGAATCAACTGAATTTTGCCTGGTTATCTGTTCTAACTATTTTTCCTTGAACACCTTTCTTTGGTTACTGACATGGCCTTTGCATTCCAATTTCGACTTGACTTGACAGGCTAGGAGGCTGAATGCCAAGTTAGATATTTACAGGAAGTTCACAAATGCGCTAGCCATTGCTCTTGTCGTGTCTGTTGCCTGGATTTGCTACGAGGTAATGATGTTAGCTTATTTAATGCGACAAAGTATTCAATACCTTGTACACTACGGGAATTAATGACCAATAGTTGAGGTTCAAAACAAAACCTATGGACAATGTTCGAGTCGCATACTTCATAGCACTGTGATGTAATGACACACTGCCTTGGTTGTTGCAGCTCTATTTCAAATCAAATGATGTATACAATGAGCATTGGGAGAATACTTGGATCATCCCTGCCTTCTGGCAAGTGTTGTCTTTCTCACTCTTGTGTGTCATATGTGCTCTTTGGGCACCATCACATAACTCTATGAGGTACGCATCATGTTCAGAATAATACTATTATTTGTATTTTTCTGATCTTTGGTGGCTCTCGACTGCATAAAACATAGGGTTTTTTGTTCACGTATTTAACTTTTTGACTTGCCTATGGCATCCATTAAACTGCCTAAAGAATTATACGCTAAGATAGATCCATGATGTGTTATCTTAAAAATTCTTTCTTCCCCCGCTCCCTGTTTTTGCATCTCATCTGCATCTGCTTTGAGTTTGATTATATTTTTAATGCCTCAACTAGATATGCTTATTCTTCTGAGGATGCCGATGAAGAGTTTGACAGAGACGACACTTTGAAACTCATAAAACCATCACCCCTGGCCCCAAAGGATGCAAGGAGCCCCGAGCCCAGATCTCCCAAGAGCGGCAATGACTTACCCCATAGTGATTTTGAACAAGAAAAGACTGCGTGAAATGGTAGGCATATACACGGTAACTTCACTTCACCGATATGCATATGGCGTGGCTAATCAGATCAGTAGAATACTCGATAGTTTTGCCAGTGTCTTGTAGAAACTGTGAGGGTGGAAGATGAGAAAGAAACTTGGAAATAGCAATTTGTGAGGATTTCTCAGTTTTCTGCTCAATTTATTTCAGCCATCTATCTGTTGTTTCTTTTCCTCATATATTTGTTGATTGATTTTTGCGACTATTACTAGAAGTAACCAGGTTATGGATTACTATTGCCTTTCTTATCTTTTGGTACATGTTTAATTTCACTGAATATAATTTAATTTTTGTATCCTTACATTACAAGCAGATTTAGTCGATGATGAACAGGTGAGTAACAATACAAACAGAAGTGAGACTTTCATTCACATCAATCTCGATACTTCTGCAAGAATCACAACTACTCGGAAATTTGTACAAAACCTTATGTATGCGTGTACCAAAACTGAATCCTTCCAACTATAAAAGGGAACTCTTGGATTCTGGCAGGAAGTGGAAACAACGACGTTGTATTTCATTCTCTTCGGTCCACATCCATCCATGTCCAGAAACTGGTCATGATACCTCAAAACCACAACTAACATTCCCCCATTCATCACACCACGTCCTTCACTAATCCTTGTCTTGACAAGACCTCGACTTCGATGGCCGTCTGGTCATGAGATTGTCCCTCCATTGTTATCCCCTCTATTTGTCGAAGGGCCTCTGCCATATCCAAACGCTGTTCTGGTCTGCTCTCCGTACAGGCTACACCAATGTGGAGAAGCTGCTTCATCTCATTTTTCGACTTCTCAGTTCTTTCGATTTCCGGATCAAATAATTCATCCTCTTTTTCATCAGCTATGGCGGATCTCGCCCATTTGACCACATCAACCCCACCACCTTCTCCATTGTTGAGGAACTGGGAAGGGAATTTTCTGGTGAGAACTTCAAGAATGATGATTCCAAGGCAATAGATGTCGCATTTTGGTGAAATGTGGTGATCAAGAATCACTTCTGGGGCCTTGTACGCTGCTAGCGTTTGTGCAGCGAGGCAACTGCTTATCACTAAGCATAATCCGTAGTCTGCAAGTAGGGGCTCATTGTTTTCGCTTAAAAGGACGTTGCTCGATTTTAGGTTACCGTGTGGCAAGTCGAGTGACGAGAGCTGGGCATGAATGTACGCAAGCCCTCTTGCAATCCCTTGAATGATCTTCAATCTTGCTGGCCATTTTAGCTCTTCACGAGTGACACCGCGATCGCCTGTAGAAATTGCGATCAAGTTATGATTGTAGCACAAGGCAAAAGCTAGGTCTTGGCCCTGGTAGAAAGAAGGAATTATTAAGATGCATCACTACAAATCCATACCCTGCAATAAGTAGAGCAAGCTGCCTTTAGGTTTAAAGTTGGACACCAAAAGCTTCTCATCTCTCCGGTAGTGATAAGCTAAGGGCGTCGAGACATTAACGTGCTTTAAACATCCGAGCTTTCTCATCTCACCGTCGAATTGCTCTTTTCCGATTTTGGCATTCTCTTTGATCCTCTTCACCACGACCGTCATCCCGGTGAGCATCACGGCCTTATACGACGAGATCTGGTTCCCACTCGAGAGCACCTCAGCTGATGATTTCATCAGGTCATTCATGGTAAACTCACCCTTCTCATCATTTATCATCACTATCTCTATCCCCTTTCCATATTTCCTCGACCCCTTTCGGCCCGACCCATGCGTGGATCGGGCCGGAGCCAGGGCTGCAGCCGGGCCCACAGCTATCCCCTGCCTGGTTGTTAGCCCATCAGTCCTCCTAACACTAGATATGTGAAAACTAGGGCATTCATCTATCCCATCATCACTCTCTTGTCTCCTTTTCAACAAGAAAATCCCAACCACCATCACCACAAACATGATAGCTGCTGCCACCATCATCCACATGAACAAGGACATGTGTATTCTACTAATCCCGGGATCCGGATGATCGCATTGCTTCCCTTGATTGGCACCGCAAAGCCCCGGATTGCCCTTGAACGCTTCCGGGCTGAACCTCGCTACGCCCAAAGGGACCTCGCCTTCGAAGTTGTTATTCGAGGCATCCAAGAAGACAAGAGCTGGCAGCTCAACTGGAGGAATGGGCCCGGAAAACTGGTTGTTATCAATACGTAGCTCCATCAAGAGGTTCAGTTGGAACAATGAAGCTGGGGCCCGGCCCGAGAACTTGTTCCCAGACAGCCAAACCTTCTTCAACCCCGACATTGGCTTGAAATAGTCCGATGGAATCTCCCCTGAAAACTGGTTTCTTGAGAGGTACAATCCCTTCAGCAGCACCATGCGATGGAAATTCGGAAGTGGGCCCGAGAAGGAATTCGAGATGAAACCGACGCTTCTTAGGCCCGAAAGGGAGGCTAAGGATTCAATATCTATATGGCCAGATAGGCCAAGATTCTTGAGCCTTATGCTTGAAACCATTCCATTTGCACACACTATACCAATCCATTGCGTGTCTTTCGCGCACGGCTCGGTACCCGGCTTCCATGAATCTAGAGAGGAAGAATTCGTGAACGATTGTTTGAGTTTCAAAAGAGCTTCGGATTCAGAAATGGAAATTGTCATCGGAGAAATTAGCAGAAAAATGGAGAAGAAAATGGATGAACCAAGAACATTGGTTATGGCCATCGGGGTGGAGGGAGGATGAAGAATTTCATTTATCAAAATCTCTTCATGATTTTCAGCAGCAATTTTCGCGGTGAATTTGTTGCAGAAACAGTATATTTTGTTCTTTGATTTTTTATTTTTTATTTTTTTTGTTTCCAATGGAAATCCGTTTATTGCTCCAACTGTAATAACTACTTCCTTTATTTTTCTATTGTTTAATAATTTTTTGAATATTGATTTCATTATTAAATCTGAATGTGGGATGAATTTTTTTTAAGATGTACCTCCCTCATAAGTGGAGAGAATTAATGAAACTTAATTTAATTTTAGGTGGAATTGATGGCAATTTTTTTATATTATAAATGGTCTTTTTTTCCGCAAAAAAGATTGTTACACTTGACTATCGAGTGATGTTATTCGGCCACAATATGGCCGCCCACAATTTAACTTTTATTTTAATATATAATATTCCTTTTATCTCGTCCCATTAATCCATTTTTTTTTTTTGTTGATCTCACTATTAGTCAATTTTCCTTTTTTGTCTCTCACAACTAATATCATTTTAAAATTCATCATCTCTGTTTTATTGGTTCCTGTGACAAAAACAAAGCGGATTAATGAGGCGGGACGGAGGGAGTAATATATATATTCATGCATAACTTTTTTAGACCATAAAAAATTCAAAAGGTGATATTTCATATATTTTTTATATTTTTTAAAAAGTAACCATTTAATTATTTGATACTTTAACCATTTAAAGATTTTTTTTACCTCTTTATAAAATAAGCAAAATATATAATTTTTGGAGAAAAATATTTTTACATCCAAACTTAAGAGTTATTAATTATAATAATTATTTAAAAATTGAAAAATTACATATATTATAAAAAAAACTAGTGTCATCTCTCGTGCTATGCACAGGCCAAACGACTTTTGAATAATGAAGAAAAATTAAAAATTAATCAGATTATAAAAAAAATAAGAGTATAAGAAAGTTCATAAGTAATAAAATATGTTGGATACTCTTTCCTCCGAAAGTAAACAATATTGTATTGCAACATATAAATTAATTACATCAACGTGAAATGAAGAGAAATATATTCCTAACGCATCAGTATCAAAAGAAAAAGTGGTAGGTACAATTACTTGACTGCAAAATACCACAAATAGAAAGCACAAAAAAAACATAAAAAAATGTTTAGACTATCCACACTCTCACTCAACCCAACCCCAAATAAAATATTCAATTATCTCTAATCCACATACACAACTCTCGCTCAATCCAACCTCAATCAACTTTTTACTTCCATTAGAGCATTCGCAGTGGCGGTCGCAGCGAGACCGGTCGCGGATTATTTTATTAATATAAATAATATTATTATATTGAATTATGTTCAGAGACTGGTTGCGAGGTTTTTTGATTGCAGTAGAGACCGGTCGCGAGCTATAAATATTAATTTTAAATTAATTTCTTGATTTATAATTTTTTTATAATTGCTTAATGATTTAAATAGAAGAATTTTTAAAATTTGATTGTATTGAAACATTTGAAAAAATAACAATAAAATCAAAAAAAATACAAAAAAAAATGAAAATAAAAAAATTGCATAAAAAAATTACATAAAAAAAACGAAAATTAAAAAAATTACATTAAAAAAAATTTAATCATCGGAAGGGGGAGGGTTGCGGGGCTTCAGGCCGAGCTTCTTCTCGATAAAATCGCACATTATGTTGTGCTTGTGGAGGGTCTCCGCGTCCATATCGTACATCGGCTTGGTGTAGGCTTCGTACAAAGAGGAGAATGTCACCTCATTCGCTAATTTATTGAGTTCACTTTGGCGCGGTGCCGGGACAGTGAACTCCGTTGCAGCGTCGGAGGAGGTGGTGGAGAGTTTTGATTTCCCTTCGCCTTTGCCTTTGCCTTCGCGGTTTTACACCCCTCCGGTCGAGGATTATAGGGGGCCATTGCAGAACCCGTTGCCTCCTCGTACCCCTCCTAGTCACTCCTCGTTGTGGAGTACGAGCCTTGGTAGGATTGCTTGCACCTCTTCACCGCTTCATTTCTTTCCATCGCCGACTTGAATTTCGGCGTCCCCCGAATGACTTCCCAAGTCTCAAGATGTCTGAACATCTTGCCGTGCTCCGCCGAAAATTCAATCTGCGCTCTCCAGAACACAAGTTCGGCGTTCTCCCCGCTTCCCATGTCCCTTAGACAGCTCACGTAGCAAGCCTCGAACAGCTTTATATCCGCCATTGCACGCTTCCAATGGTTGCGTAGCCTCTCCGAACTCTTGGCCTAATGGCGTTGTAACGGGCGGCTATCCGGATCCACAGTTGTTGGATTCTTTGATTTACGCCGCTGATGGCATCCCCGCCAATATCGACCCAACATTGACCGAGAGTTTTCGTCTCGGCCTCGGTATAGGGGCGGGGGAGACCGGATGCCTCAACTTCCTGCTCGGCGACCGCAAGTGTTAGGCTTTCGGAAGGTTCGATAATCCGCCCACGCTGTCCGCCATTACGGCCACCGCGCCTAGAGCGAGTAGGGCGTTTCGGAGGACTTGAAACTTCCTCCAAAAAAGTAGAAGGCACCGGCTCACTCTCGTCTGCCAAACTGGCGGGGGTTTGCCGAGAAGAATCATCGTCTTCCTCGAAGGAAGACATACGGGAGACGGGAGAAAAGGCG
>JAOWBJ010000056.1:803500-821060 GCA_028566335.1 Monarda citriodora
CTACCTAAACTACTCCAATGGAATTCGAACCCAATGGGATTCGAACCCTCACCACTGGGAGCTTAAAGCTCCACTGTTCACCTTGGTGTACACTGGGCTAAGTGCTCGGACCCCAAGAAATGTTTAACTTTTCAGTTGCCGACAATCATCAGAAAACTGAAGAAACAAGTTGATATACTACACTTTCTTTTTTAGTCTGTCTCATTATTAGTTTCATTTCTTAAAATAACAATAAATACTTGGTTCTCTTTAACATTATCTTATCAAAATTAATTACAACCACGCAATACTACTTCTCTTGCTTTCCGCGCCCAAAAGAAATAGTACTAATATATGAGAGCGAGGTAGTATAAAAAAAACATAAAATCCGGAATCTAAAAAGCAAAAACTACCAGGAGAAAATGATACAATCATTTATCTTAACGGACAACAAAAACCAAATTGGCTTTAGCCACACAAGATGCTTCAAACCATTTTGAAGCAAATCAAATAACCGGCATTGTAGTGCTACAATCACATTCTGATACAAATCAAACGGAGAACTCATCTCAAAAGACTAGTCTGATAGAAAAGAGAGGTTATTTAGTCTATATACCTCACATTAGTTGTTTCCACAACCGAGGGACAATTGAGTCCGTAACACATTCCATTTCAGTAAACTACACTACATCCCCTTTTTTTAGTTTGTGCGTCTGTGTGTGGTGTTTTTTTACAAAAGAAAAACTGCACAAATCAGCTATGCAAAGCCAGGTTAAAACAGGTTAAGGTGTATGATAATACATGCATGTAGATAACCAAAAAAAAGAACAGAAGAAGGAGGAGGAGGAGGAGGAAAGCCACTCATTAAGCATATGATCACATGCCCTCAATAGCAAAATGTTTTGTGGTTTCCTCTCCATTATTGGGATGTCTTTCCATAAAGTAACAAGTTGGGATACAGAACTCTTTTTCCAAAACCAGATACACCATCTTCCAAAACAACCAACCGCCGTTGCAAGCTCATGATAAGGCCATCAAGCTATAGATTTAGAGGATTCGAGCAACTATGGCTGGATTGCTCAGGGTCACCATCACACAATTATAGCAATCGAACACCAAATATGCGACCCAAGTTCGATTAATCTCAAAAGATAAAGATTCCATGACAGACAGGCAAAAAGAATATGTGCATGCTAGCTTATTATCTCTTCTTTTGCATAGCATCCATCCAATGCCAGACAATGACAACACTACCGGATGCAACCCAACCCATCCTATCATCAATCAAACAAGAAAAATACGCATCACAAATGAATTATCTACCCAAAAAAGATCAAATTAATGAGCCCGGAAAATAGAATTCATTCCTTTCAACGGTTTAACATCATCGTTCAACCAGAATCATGAGCCACGTATAGCCAGCCTTAACGAGTATCCACTATTCTCTACTTCCCTTCCTCAAATCCCTAGCTACTTAACATGAAGCCACAGCCCAGGATTGGAGCACAGTTATATAGAATTATCAGGTAAATTGAGTAGTAAAACTCCTACTTTATAGGGAATAATCAAGCAAATGAAGAATCCGGGCGAGGCAGGGGTAATAAGCTACGAGACTGATGAACCTGATTATTCCCGTTGCTGCCGTTGCTCGGAGAGGCATACTGCGTGATGAAGGGGTGCCTTAAGAGCTGAGCCGCCGTCCACCGCTTGGCAGGATCCCTTTGAAGGCAACAAGCAATGAAATCCCTGAACTCCCGGCTCGCCGCTGCCGGTGCCTCCGGAGGCTGAGACATACAGATGGCGCACATTAGACTAGCCCAATCTCCCTGCCTCCCCACCGAGAATGGGAATTTTCCCAAGTAAAATTCTAGAATGCTGACTCCCAAACTCCAAATATCACCCGCATATCCATCGTATCTCCCGTGATTGAGATCGGTGTTGATTCTTTCGGGGCTCATATACGCAATCGTCCCCACCGACGAATTGCAGTTGTCCATCGTTTGAGCTAGAATTCTGGACACCCCAAAATCGGCGATTTTTACTACCCCTCGCGAATTGATGAGCAAATTGGAGGGCTTAATATCGCGATGAACGATTTTGCGGCGGTGGAGATAGTACAAGCCGCAGAGAATCTGGCGGGCAAGATCGGATAGCGAGGGTTCACGGGGGAGGTGCGTGCCTTCGAGCGATCCCTTGTCCATGTACTCTAGGAGGACTTGGATTTCGCCGTTGTGATCGATGAGGTTGTGGCAGCGGACGACGTTAGGGTTGTCGACGTCGCGGAGAATCTGGATTTCGCGGCGCATCTGATTGCGGACGGCGTCCTCGTGGTTGCCGTAGATAACTTTGAGGGCGTATATTTTCCCGGTCGGGCGGTGGAGGACCTTATACACGGTGCCGCCGGCGCCACTGCCGATGCGGCTGATGCGCTCCAGCTCTGAGTACTCTAATTGACGATTGGATGAGACCGAGGGGGGAGCGGAGCTCGGCGGCAGAGGGAGGGGGACGGCGAAGGAGGTGTCACGCTGGGGCATAGGCAGAGTTAGGTCCGGGCGGCGCCGTTGGCGGCTGACACGATCGGCGGCGGATCCGGAGGCCGGCGGCGGCTGAAGGGGCCTCATGATTGATGAAGAAGAAAGCTGATTCAGCTGAATATGAGTTGAGCAGAATTGATTGTCGAGGGGGAAATCTAATAATAATAATCAATGATGGAGATTTTGGGAAGTATAGGGTTGGTGGTGGAAAGAAGAAGACAAGTCCATGGATATTAAGTAATGGAGGAGAGAGGAGAGAGAGAGAGAGAGAGAGGAGGGAGAAAAACCCAATGCCAAAGAAGGTTCTTGGAAGGAGGAGTGGAGCTCCCAAACAGGGGAAGAGGAGGGTTGATATCTGGGTTGTAGAAAGGGAAAGGGAAAGTGATATATCAAACTCAAAAATCCATACTTCCACCACTTATTATACTCTTTACGATTTTATTTCTCCACATTTGTTTATTTATTTATTTTTTTAAATTTTCTTATAATGGTAAAAATATTATGTCACAATAAATATTATTTTAAAATTTTCTATTTTTTATATTTATTTCTGTGTACAAACTAAATCGGAATTAATGGGAAGGAAGGAGTAACTATATACTGTTGTTGCTTTTTTCCTAAATATTATGCGTAATTAAATACATGGAATCAACGTCTATTATCTGTAAATGCACCAAATCCCAAATAATTGTGTCTATGCATACACCCTACATTTATTGTTATTTTATGTTTCAACTTATATGGAATGTGTTTGTCTTTTTCATTTGTTATTATGCGTCAAAAAGTAACATGTAATGTCCTAAAAAAAAATCATATTTTTAACATCAAATGGTAAAGAAAAAACATTTTTTCAGGATCAGATTAAAAGGCGAATCGGTTTTTACCGGTTTACTGGTCAGACCAGATTAAATAATTGGAAATATTATAAATTTTATAAAAATATATTAAAAATTCACAAAAAACTCAAATAATTAAAGAAATTTAAGAACAATCATTAATCATTCAAATCATCATCTGAATCACTTACGACATTAAACATTAAAAATCTATAAAGCATCCAATTTATCATTAATAGTCTCAACATCATCACCATCATCTAAATCAAATTATCTTCTTCATTGAAATTAGGGCTTTGCGATTTTCTCAATTTTTGATGATTCCACGCTTCTCATTCTTTCAACCTCTGTTTTCTTTTTTATATTATTAATAAAAATATTTAAATATTAATAATTTAGATGAGTCGGTGGGTCATAATATTGGGTTTGCCTATTAAGCTCATATTCAATAATTATAATATAATAATAAGAGGTAAATTATATATATTAAATATTCACGAATATCGAATCAAATATTAAGATACTTGTATTTGTATTTGATATCTAAACGAATCAAAAATATTTGTACCGAATTTGAATTTAAACAAATCAAAAATATTTGCTACTTGAAATGCTCGTGCCATCTTGGTTAAATTTCTCTGCACAAAATTTGCTACCCCATATCTGCTCCTTGTATCGATCCCTTATGGAGTGTATCTTCTCGGAGGAATTCCTCGAGTGTCGCGGGATGGAACATATTTTCCTGTATCACTATCTACAGTGGTGTCTTCCTTGGCCCCTGTGTTGTTAGTAAAGACTATAGTATCTTCACTAAGGTTTATTTCAGAGATTACCTCGGATATCAGTTGAGGAGGATCATAAGATAATGGTTGAGTGGATTCAGGTGAAATAGGAGGGCTCGTCGACGACGATTGTTGTTGTCTCAGTTGAGGAAGATCATAAGATTTTGGAAAGGCATTTATATTATAAAATCCAGTAATGATAGATATTTGGTAATATCGAATAAGAGGTATTAGTGAGAGAGTGGCAGTTAGGGGTGATACTCTTTCCTTATCATTTTCTTGGACTATGCTCCCTTCCACCACTGCTGAGATGGACGAGTTTAATATGCATTCCAATGCCATTCTCTCTTTTCATGTTTTCGAGGCCGATGACAATTGGAGCCGGGTGATTAGTAATTCTCGTAAGTTCTCAGTCAGTAGCCTTAGACGTGAGACTGAAAATCTTCAATTTCGGGTCGCTAGCTTCTCCTTGGAGTGGAATAATTGGGCGCCAATCAAAGTTAACTTTTTAGCTTGGAGATTGCTCCATAGTGGGATTCTGACAGCGGCCATGCTCGCCGGCAGAGGGGTCTTTCCATCCGATATTTCCTGCCCTCTCTGTCATGAGGAGGACGAAACCACCCTCCACCTTTTCTGTTCTTGCTCTCTCTTCGGTTATTTGGGAGTTCGTTGCTCAATGGTGTCGTTTGCGTCCCATCTTCTTCTTGGAAATCAAGGACTTTCTTTTCTTCCATCGGAGTTTAAGGGGTTCGAAATCCTGGATTAAGGCGGTTCATTTGATCATATTAACCTCTCTTTGGGTTATCTGAAAATTTTGGAACGAAGTTAAGTTTGAAGGGAAGCAGGTATCCACGAACAATCTCATAGGTGAAGTAAAATCCCTCAGCTTTCTTTGGATTAGGAATCGCTCAAACTTGCGCAATCTCTCCTGGGCAGATTGGTGTTGCATGGACGCCTCCAATTCTTTTCTCTAGTTTTTTACTGTGCAGTTTGCTTCTTTTCTCTTTTGTTGATTCTTTCCTTCTTGTATTGATGGTTAACTAGTTGGTTAACCTTTTCGTACTTCTATATAAATTTGTTGGCCATTCAAAAAAAGAAAAAGAAAAAGGAGGCGCTTTATTAATAGAAATTACAAACCAAGTACTACACCTATGCTAGTTCAACCTATCCTACCCCGGAAAGAACCGGCTAAGAAAAACTAGTTCAACCTATCACGGGAAAAAACCAGCTAAGAAAACCCGGATGGAGCATTTGAATTGCTCATAATACAATGGTTGTAATAAAATGCAATAAGGAATCGGACACTACAACTTTCATTCCTTTAATATTACAAAGATACACTTAGCAAATAAATAAGTAAAGACCAGAATTGGGCCAACCCTAAAGCCCAAGGCTGCTTCGAGTAAACCAACAGCAGCCCAACCACAGGGAAATGGGCCAGGAGATAGCAATCTGGCAAGAGCAGAAAAGGGATGGAGCAAAACAGAAACTCAGCTTCATGTTTAGGCCAAAAATGGCAAAGATCCTTGGAATGTAGCAAGGAGCAGTATCCCTTCACTTAACTGCCAGTAGCAGCCGAGTTTAGGCCCCAAATCGGCCTGCAAATCACCACAGATTAGGAGCAAAATGCCCCTTAAGCAGCAGATTAGGTAGACAGCCACTGCCACTAGAAACTAGTTCAAAATCTACAGGAAATCCCATGCCAAGCGAAGGACAGCAACAACAATAATTCAAGGTCAACCCCTCCCCTTTCAAACAGATTCAAACCCAGCATATATACCTTAGCAAAACCAAAATCGACACACACACACTCCCAATCAGAAACTCAAAAACCAGAAGATAGATAGAGAGGGCAGAGGCAGTCTAGGAGAAGCAGAAGGAGCAAACACCCCTTTCAAGCTTAGACTCCAAGGTAAGCATGCAAATCCCATCTCCATCAACTCATTTATTTCAGTTTAGAAATAACCAAAGCATGAACCAGAAACCCCCAAGCATGCTCACCCTCCACCATAGTTGACAAACAAGACTCAACATGCAAAGCTTTAAGCAAAATCAGAAAACTCGAACTCTAGGACCCTTACCCAGTTTGAACATGCAAAAACATTGAAGAAACTTAGCATAGGAATCAGACCAGAATGCATAACAAAAGAACCACAGAACACCAAGGATATTACTAGCATGATCACATAAGAATCAACACCACAGTACATAGAAGGCAAGATAGTAGCAGAATCAAGGGACATTAGTAATCAAACAACAAAAACAGAACCCTAGAACAAAATACAAGGGTAGAGGTTATCTGCCGAGCAAGGAGGATTCCACAGAGGGACTCGCCGGAGCAAGTCGTGCCGGAGCCAGGCGACCTCGAACAGCCACCGCCTCGAACTCGAGCGACCTGCGAAGAAAGGAGGGTTAGCAAAGGGTTAAGGGTGAAGCAAAGGAGCACAAATAGAGAGTACCTCATCAACGGCGGAAGGAGGCCGGCGAATCACGACGGTGGAGGGAACCGCATGCACGACCAGAGAGACCCGCCGGAGCATCGGGAGTTACGGCCAAGCACCTTCTCATCGACCGTCGAAGGCTCCACCCGAGGCCATCGGAACACCGAGGCGTCAACGGAGGAGAAACACCGAGAGGAAGAACCCCGAAGGGATCAAACAGCCATAGACCAGAAAACCCCCTTTTTCTCCCCTCCGAAGAAAAACCCTAGATCGGGCACCATCGAAGAGACCAGGGAGAGGAAGGCAGAGGATCACGGCCAAGGACCCCCATCGCACCACAGGCAACCAGGCGGAGGCGGCGCGAGGAGGCGATGAGGCGAATCGCCATCGCGAGAGGGAAGGCCGAGAGAGAGAGTCAGAAGAGTAGGGTTCAAGCGCAGAGTGAGAATGAGGGAGAGAGTGCGAATCAGGGGGCTTCTTTTAAACGCCGGGTCGGGTCGCGGGTCGGGTGACCCGCGAGACTTATTCTTTCTGGGCCTGAGCCGAGTCTTTGTTGGCCCGAGGAATTATTCCTTTTGGGCCGGGTTTAATTCGTGAACTAGGCTAGAATTTATTTCTCTTTTGAGTCCGAGAGAAACGAATTCGCTCGTCCGCGTTATCTTCTCGGAACGTTCTCAAGCTTTTGAACTCGTTCGCATCCACATAAGCGGACTAGTTTAAGCGAGCTTTGCAACTCGCTCCCGCTTGAGCAAACGAACTCGTCCCTTGCCCTTCCTTAGACAACCTCCGAGCCACTCCAAACTATCTGGAGCGGACTCGCGCTTTCTCTTAAGCGATTTAAAGATCGCTTCCCACACATTCACTTACTTAGCCTTGGCTATTTCTCGCTCTTATCTGTAAAGCTTTTTAGGCACTCGTGGTGCTTCGCCTTGGCGATCATACACAAACATTCACATACATTCAAAATCCTTTTAAACTCTATTCATACTTTGAAACCTTGAGATGCAATTGCTAATATTTTATTATTCTTAAAATTCGGGTCATTACAAGGAGGTAGCCATGTAGGCTCATCAAAGATATCTGAAAATTCCAATAAAAGAGGGTCTAATTCCTTCTAGATGGTTCTGTGGACTGACTCTGATTCAGAACATAGATTTATTCAATGGAACTTATATCCAAATGCATCATACAACTCAAAACAAGCCCTGTAATCATATGGCATTCAACAGAAGAAGTTATAGCCTGTAACTTAACTCTTTCACCATTCAAATTAACAATGACAGTCATGTTTGCATAATCCAACTCTATAGGAGAACAAAATCTTAACCAATCACCCCCAAAATCATATCACACCCTTCATTCTTCAATAATCGTGGGGAATATTTAAATTCATGTCCCTGAACATGCCAAGTGAAGTCAATAGCTCGTTCACAACTGAGCAGTTTCTAGTCATTGGCCACCCTCACCAAACGAGGTATTTTTTTGAAGTAGAACATCCCAGCTGCTTCGCAGTACCTTTCTTAATAAAACCGAGGGTACTTCCAATGTCTAAAAGTATATTAAGCTTGTGTGAACCGACATCCCCTACAACCCGCATGGCAGTAGTTCCACATTCTCCAATCATTGAATTTATGGACATTTGAATCTCTTCCACTGGAGGATCTTCAATGTGTTTGGGAATAGGAATTGAATCCTGGGCAAAAAGAAGTTCTTCTTCCTTTGTCATAGCTAAATAGAGAACTCGATGTTTACATCTATGGCCCGGAAAGAATTTTTCATCACAATTGTAACAAAAACCTTTCTATCTGCGAGCAGTCATCTCAGTAGATGTTAATAGTTTTGTAATTGGTTTAGAAAGGTTCTAAGTCTGTGATTTATCAAGTATAGGTGTTGGACTGAAAGTAGACTCGTGTCTTCTAAAACTGGAATGAGAAGGAATAGATGCTCTGGATGGGCCTTTCAGTCTTCGAGTAATGGCATCTAAGGTAAGTATTTGTTTCTTACCTACATCAATTACTTCATCAAGAGTTTGTGGGTTTAACATAATAATAAAACTCCTTAAATCCTCTGATAATCCACTTAAGAAACTAGCAATGAAATAAGTTTCTGTAAAATGGTTAGTTTCCTCCATTAACAAACAAGCTTTAAGTTCTTCAAATAGTTTCACATAAGCTTCATAACTGCTTGTTTGCATTAGTTTATTAAACTCCACAATAATATTTGAAGTCCTCAGGTCTTCAAACCTAGAGGAAACCAAATCCACAAATTGTGACCAAGATAAAACCAAATTTTCCACCTGTAAATTTTGGTACCACAGTAGTGCTTTTCCTTCAAAAAGGATAGTAGCCTAGGAACTTTCCGTATTTCTGTGATATTAGGCATAAGACGAAAATGGCTATTGCATTTTAGAGCCCATGCTCTTGGATTTGTTCCATCGAATGTAGGAAATTCAATTCGGGGAAGGGGGTATGAACAAAATTGGATGTTGATTTACTAGACCCAAGAGCTGAACCAAGGACTGATGTGTCTCCCGTCCCATAGTCATTATGTATATTGGATAATTTGAGGTTAATTTCAGCAAGAGTAGTGGAGAATCGATGTTCAATACCTTCCAATTTATCCGCCATTTTCTGTTCAAGTGCAGATCGATGCAACAGCTCAAATTTGAGGGTGTTGACCATCTGCTTCTGGATTTCCAGCAATTCTTTGAGTCTTGTATTTTCTGCCATGGTAGATAAAGAAGAAACACCAGCCAATATGAAGAAAAACACGAAGAAAACAAATATTTGTGTGATGTACTTTTTCTAGGTGATACCAAATATAACCGACCAAATACCTCTTTTTGTAATTTTTGATATTTAGCAAATGATTGTAAACAAATGATCAATGATGAAGTTTCTAGTGAATGGTAATCTGGAATTTTCGATAAAACAATAGCTGATAGAAAGGGAAGAAGGTAGAAGAGAGAAAGAGGTGGGGGAAATAGAATTTTCATTTCTTACTTCACAAGACACAAAATCTCCAATATATAAAAACTAGGACCCTATGTTAGTTCGACCTCACCCTACTCCGGGAAAGAACCAGCTAAGAAACCCCGGAGAGAGCTTATAACACGTTAGACTCAAAAAATAAAATATTACAAAGTTGCTACTAAAACTGAACAAATAAAAGTCCGACACTAACAAGAAATAAAAGGCAGCAAAAGAAACGCATTCACCCAAAATGCACTTTAGCTAATAAAGCCATGATCCTCATTTTCCTCGTGTACAACCAAGAGAATTTTACTTCTTTGCCCCAAATTTACCATCTTCCTCGGCCTAAATCGACTGCAGACCTAAATCAAAATTCAATCTTTCTACACCACTCAATTTCTCTCCTTTACCATCGACACAACCATAACACAATGGGACTAGTTTAACCTTACTTGAATGTAGAGGTATGCAAAAACTAACCGGACCGACGGAACCGACCGAAACCGATGGCTGCGGTCGGTTGTCGGTCGATTATGGCAAGACGGCGGTCGGCTGTCGGTTGAAATTCTTCAGAACCGAAGCCTGTCGATCGGCCGTTGGATTTCAGGGAATTTTTTTAAGGACCGACCGACCGATAATTACTTTAAAAAATGGGATTTTAGATTTTAAGTTCTAACCCTAACTAAAAGAGAATGCCTTCTCTTCTTCTCTCCCTCCCGTCAGTCGTCACCCACCACCCGGCCACCCCCCATTTCGCAGCCGACGGCCATCACCCTGCCCACCTCAGCCACCGGCAGCCACCCACCCTCCGGCGCCCACCTTATGCGATTCAGGTAAGCTTTACCTTCAATTTTGTTCTCATGTTCTGATTCTTTATTTGGGGGAACGTGTGGGAAGTGGAAACAAGAAATTCGAAGTTTTGATGCATAATTGCATATCAATTTTTTCGATTCCTTTTATGCAAAAGCTGTCCGAATTATGCAGCCCTTTGAGTTTGTTTTTCAGTTTTTTGGTATAACAGAGTATTTGTATGGAGAAAGTCTCTCTTTGGTATTACTGTCGGTTTTGGGGATGAACCGACCGACCGACCGCTCGGCCGGCGGTCGGATTTACGGTCGGCGGGAGGTGGAGCAGCAATCGGCGGCGGTTCCGGCTTTAGGAGGTCGGTCGGCCGATCGGTTCCAGAAATGTGGTCGGTTCAACCGACCGACCGACCGATGCACAGCCCTACTTGAATGTTGAAAATCAGTGTGGTACAATATACTTTTGTATTACTCCATTAAGACTTGTTTTCTATTCATAAATTAGTAGGTGACTGTGCATTGCGGCGGATACAATTAAAATTAAATGAATACTAGCGTGTTGCCCGCGCATTACGCCGGGAAGAATTAAATATAAATTATGTTTTTGTTGAATGTGAATAAATTTATCAAGTAAATTAAAAATAATAATTAGATATTAATTTATATAATAGCTATTGGGTTAGATAATGAGAGTAAGCCCAAAAGTAGAATTAAAAAAAAATGCATTTGTCAGGAATCGAACCCGGGTCTGTATTATGCATATCTATTTTTAGAAAAAATAAGGGCATAGGTACTACCGGTTCCCTTCAGCTGAGTTGGCTGAAATTAAAATAAAGGGGTGAATAAATCAGTTATATAACTATTGTATAATAGTTTCTATTTTGGGAGGGAGCGGAGGCAGTTTGGACATTTCGCATATCACAAATGGATAACACAATCTATTTTATGATGGTAAATAAATATTACTCCATATGTTTCACTCTATTATTCCATATTTCCTTATTGGTTTGTCTCGTTTAATAGTTCATTTTCTTAAAATATTAAAAGTTTTATCTCACAATAAATATCATTTTAAAATTATTTATTCTACTTGTACCGGTATCTGTGCACAGAACAAATTAGATAAATTAAACGAGACGGATTGAATATATAAAAGTATATATAGAAGATATAAAATAATAAAACATATAATTTCAAGCCGGACATATGAGTGTTTAATTGGTGGAGTCTCAGCCTTGTAGCCTAATAAACATGTGATGAAAAACAAAAGTTTGCATTTCGGATGGCTAGAGTTCGATACCCACAGATTAAATAGATTAGAATTTGCTGTTTTAAAAAAAAAGTTTTATTTGTGGACCAAATATTAGTATTATTACTAGACTGCCCAGCAATTAAGATCAATTATGAAAAAAGTCGTTAAATAATTATGCTCTCAGCGCGGCTCAACCTGCATTTCACGATCCGAACTTTATGGTCTAGTGTCAATAAGTGATGATATTAAAAAAAATTCAGTGGAAAGTCCCGATTCGATTCTCACCGCCAACATTTAGCGTGTTCTTAATTATAATACAATCCGTGTTCGACTCTCTCCGCCGAAAAAACGTACTAGGTCGAGTCAACTCCGGTAAATAAAAAAAAACCTGCTTTTCAGGATATAGTTATAAGCAATAAAACTGGTTTTACGTGACATTAAAATAAGCACCTGATTAGATTATAAGATTTGCCAATTCCGTGACTTTCTTAACGAGTTAAGTTTCACGAAGTTTCCCAATATGAAAAATTAATTTCAATGCGCAAAATATCAATATCTCCAATCATCACATTTAATTCTTTCTTTTGAAAAAAAAAAAAAGCTCAAGCATGAGCAGCAGTTAATTTTTAAAAGATCTAAAAATATGCTAAACTCGGATGCCTCTCCATATATGAATACGACACCGTAAATTAGTTGCCAATTCAGATGGGGCAATTAAATAATTTCTTCCCAAAGCCGAGAGGTAATCAAAGGAATTAAAGGAGAGAAATAAAAGGAATTAAAAGGAAAACGATGGGTTTGGCCCCTCATATCTAAGCTACTAGTGCTGACTACTCATTCATCCCAGTTAAATTATTCAGTTTGAGTTGGTAAATAGACCAATGATATAAGTTGTGAAATAAAACTATTATTATTTTAAAAAAGTTGACAATTATATGAGACGTCTCATTAAAGAAATATGAACAATTAGAGTGAGACAAATAGAGTATATGATCTTACATTGCATTAGTAAATGAGTGACACGTAATAAATCTTAGTGTTTAAATTTTCATTATGTTAAAAGATATATATATATTTCTTATATAAACCTCAAATCCTAAATCATGATTATGTGACGTGCCTATTAATGCAATCTAAAATGTCATATAGTTAGACAATAAATGATCATAATCTGGTGTTACTACTTAGCAAAACTCCTATTGGCGATTCGTACTTCAATAATTGGTTCCTTTATCGCTCACAAGTTAACATCTAATCTTTCCCTTAATAGAATCTAATATGTAACATTCCATTAATACAGATTATGCACAAAATCGTACATTCAACAGCTTTGGCGACGGTGAGTTTATTTGCCATTATTAATCCCAACAACTTTTATTCACTTCCGATTTATTGTCATCCTTTATTAATTATCTCTCACTTCTTCACCACACTTCATTCCCCCCTCCTAATTTCGTTTGCTTCTTTCTCCATCATTGGAAGCTGAGCACTTAGCAGCAATGTCACTAGCGTTGTTGCTCCTCTGCCTCGCTCTGTTTCAACATGCCTCCGCTCGCTCGCTTCTGCAGTCGTCCGAACCTACCCGGTGGTAAGAGCCTCGCCCTAGCTTCCATCTTTTTGCATTGTTTCTCGATTTATGTGTTTCATCCTCCCTTATAGAGGGGTATAGCATAACATATTACGTCGTATTCTAGTCCATCCTCGAGCTTTACCTATCAAGAATTTTGCTTTTCATCGACTTTTTTCTAAGCTAAATGGCATTATGGATTTACATTTACACATTAGTGTTTTCTTATACCAAATCTAAATAAGGAAATAGTACTACTTACAAAAGTAACATTGTATAGGTATAAGAAAACACTTTGTGCGTGTGTTGGTCTATCGGTATGGGTTAAATTTCGAGACCAAAGGTCTCGAGTTCGAGTCCCCCATGGCACGGCGGTGGTCTTTAAATTTTAGTTATTCTTGTTAAAAAAAAAACACTAAATACTATGGTGGGCCTCTTAAAGTTTATTTGGAATCATCTATTGCCAGTAGATTAACGACGCGTGACAAGTTTTATGATTTAGATTTTTCAAAAATTAAGATATATATTTTCTTTACATACATTTTAAATTTTAAATCACTGATTATATAATGTGTCGTTAATCTATTAATATAATAAAAAATACAGATATTTTGGCAATTGAAGATCCGAATTCGGCAATTGAAGATTCGAATTTAACCATTAAAGGTAGTCGGAGACTTTAAGAAATTCCCACTACAAATCCACTACTTCTAATTCATGGCTATGCCTAGTTTTTTTTTTCATTTTTTATTCAACTGAAACTATTATACTTCTTCGATTATATTAAACTAACGTGTTGTCCGCCTGTTGCGGTAGAAAAAATTAAATATAAATTGTGTTTATATTAGAATGTGAATGAATTTATTAAGCAAATTAAAAATAATAATTAGATGTTAGTCTAAATAATAACTATTAGGTCTGAGAGTGGAAGTAGGCCCAAAAATAGAATTAAAAAAGAAAAACAATAAATGCAACAGTTAGGAATTAAATTCGGGTCTATACTGTGCATCACATTTCATTTTTGGTATAAAAGCGTGGGTATTTTGGACATTACGCAATGTTAACATTACTATTTATAGGGGGTGGATAATTATTATATTGTAGTATAGACTAGTTTTACTTGAGATTTGTACGCGAACAAAAAAAATGAGATGTGTGATTGCAATTAAATACTATCTTCATCTCATTATAATAGTCACTTTTACTTTATTTACTTTCGGACACGTTTTTCCACCGAAACCTAGTACGACTTTTAAAATATGATCTTCAAATATTTTTTCGCTTACGTGATACTATGATCTTCATACTGTCCCGTAAGTGAAAAAATATTTGAAGATCATATTTTAAAAGTCATACTATGTTTTGGTGGAAAAACGTGCTCGAAAGTCAATAAAATGAAAGGGACTACTATAACGAGATGGAGACCGTACGAGAAAAAAAAAAAAGTTAATGGTAAATTATTTATCATTTTAGGAGGAGATGTGATTGATAATTAGGATGAAGCAAAAATGGAAAAATGCTAATTTAGCGAGATAGAAGCTGTAATAATAAAATGAGAAAGATAATTGTGTAATAATAAAATGAGAAAGATAATTGCGACGGATGAAGTATGAATTTATAGTTTTTATAGTTATGCCATTGACACCGGGAGTACTGAAATGGTAGGAGGTCGATGAAGAACACGACGGAGGGAGCTGGGGCGGGGTCGTCCTCGTGCAGGACGGGCAACCCGATCGATGACTGCTGGCGGTGCGACCCCGACTGGGAGGCCAACCGGAAGGTGCTGGCCGACTGCGGGATCGGGTTCGGGCGCAACGCCATCGGCGGCAGGGACGGGGACTTTTACGTTGTGTCGACGGAGGACGACGACCCGAGGGAGCCCCGGCAGGGGATGCTGAGGCACGCGGTGATCCAGAACGAGCCGCTCTGGATCATCTTCGAGCGCGACATGAGCATAACCCTCAGGGAGGAGCTGATGATGAACTCGTACAAGACGATCGACGGCAGGGGTTTCAACGTCGAGATCTCCGGCGGCCCCTGCATAACCGTGCAGGGCGTCAGCAACATCATTATCCACGGCATCTACATACACGACTGCGTCCCCGGAGGGAACGCAGTCGTGACCGACGCCCCGCAGCACTACGAGCTGCGGGGCATCTCCGACGGGGACGGAATCTCGATCTTCGGGTCCCGCGACGTGTGGGTCGACCACTGCACGCTGTCGCATTGCCGCGACGGCCTGATTGACATCGTGTCCGGGTCGACGGCCATCACGGTGTCGAACAACTACATGTTCAAGCACAACGAGGTGATGCTGATGGGCCACAGCGACGACTACCTCGCCGACCGGAACATGCAGGTCACCATCGCCTTCAATTACTTCGGAGAAGGCCTGGTTCAGAGGATGCCCAGGTGCAGGCATGGATACTTCCATGTGGTGAACAACGTGTACACGGGGTGGGAGATGTATGCCATCGGAGGAAGTGCTAACCCCACCATCAACAGCCAAGGGAACGTGTTCATTGCGGCGGACGACGACGACACCAAGGAGGTGACCAAGAGGGAGAGTGGCCCAGGGGATGAAGAGTGGAAGGGCTGGAATTGGAGGTCGGACGGAGACATGCTGTTGAACGGAGCTAAATTCGTTACATCGGGAAACGCGACGGCCGCGAGCTACGTCAAGGCGTCGAGCATGGTGGCAAGGCCGGCTTCGCTTTTGACTAATATTATTCCGGCTGCCGGTGTTGTCAATTGCAGGATCGGTCAACCCTGTTGATCGCCGCAATTTTTTTTTTTTTTAATTGAAGCTGTAAAATTCAATCCTTTTTTATCTCCTTCTTTTTGATGTTTTTGATTCAAGGTGTAAAATTTGCTCTGTTTTTTGACTCTGTCGGAAACAGCATTTTTAACAAAAAATAGAAAACCAAAAAATTGTTACAAAACTGTTCTTCAAGTATGTGACATCTTTGTTATGATATATATTTTCTTTTTATATATGTTAAATCCTAAATGGTTAATTATGTTAATAGATACTATACATTTGGGTAATAGATTAACTATCATCATTAAACAATTGCTCAAAGAAAATCTTCGACTAATTTGGAAAATGTGAGTTTCGAATCGAAATGCAAAAATTAGGACTGGGAAAAAATATTTAAAGAACTTGGAAATTTGAATACAGTGCATGAAAGAATAATGCTCAAATAAAAGAATTCGTATTAATACAATAGATAATATTACATCACAACGGTGGCCCAAAGAGCAATCCCACTAAGAACAACGGAGGCGCCGTACGAAGAGCTTGCGGCGGCGGAGGAATCATCGGCCACTCCACCCTGCGCGCTTTCCGGAGCCGAACTCACCGGCGGAGTGCTACTTGACGGAAATACGTCCGGCGACGTCGAACTTGATGGCACGCCGGCAGGCGGAGTAGAGGCGGCGGAAGGGACCTCCGGTTCTGGGGCGCTCGACGGAGTGGACGGCGAAGGTGGAGACACTGGAGTGGGGCTGTTGACAGGAGGAGTTGCTTGAGAGGGGCTCGGAACGGGCACACTTACCGACCGAGTCGGAGATGGGGTAACAGCCGGAGATTTCGCCGGGGACTGCGATGGAGGAGCAGACGCCCTGGTTTTGCGAGGCGGAGAGGCCACGGGAGACTTAGCCGGGGATGAGTGAGGGCTCGACGGAGAATGGGCCGGAGGGGGAGAGTGGGTGGCGGTCTTCGCCGGCGCCGGAGAAGGCGCTTGAGTAGGCTGTGCATCGCAGGAGTACTGGGCGAACAATAGCAGAAAAGCAGCTACTAATAATTTAGTCATATTCGATTCGAGTACGAAGACGGAGAGAGAGAGAATGTGGGAGAATGTTGGTCGGGAGAAATGGTGATTGTTTATAATCTCTGCGGTTACCGACGAGAGTATATATACATATTGAAATCATTGTGAAAAGACGCGACGGAGGGGGCGTGACCGTTGTGAGGCGTGGGGCCCTTTGTTTTTTACACGTTAGAAATATAGCCGTTATGTTATGAAGCCTCCTTTATCAAACTGGATGGATGATTACTTTTTCTTTTTGATGAACAGACTTTTTTTTTTTTTTAGAATGATGATCAGATTAAAAATTATACCATGATTTTCTCTCGATTTGTAAAGTTTGTTTGGGATAGATGTAGTAACAATCACAAGTTCATCTATTTCACTTTCACCTAGCAACAACAGAACCGAAAAGTTGGATAATGGCAGTTCGGATCTTCTATTGCCAAAGGGTGTAGCATTTTTTAGGGAGAAACGACTAAAGTGCCCTTTTTTATTCTACACATGACCTAAATGCCCATTTTTATTCAACTCATGAACAAAATGCCCTTTGTACTATTTTAATATATAAATATCAATTTTTTA
>JAOWBJ010000056.1:1032708-1046749 GCA_028566335.1 Monarda citriodora
TCTTTTCCAATTTTAGTGTGTATTTAAGAAATCCCCTCTATAGTGAATAAAATCGCTTGAGACAAGTTGACTGACTTTTCTTCAAGTAGTCGCTTGAGAAAAGTCACTCGACCAAAGTCTTGAGCGAGCGGAAGTTGGTGAGAAAAAAGTGCTTGGTTTTGAGAAATATCCTACTTTGAAGAATGTTTGTTCGCTTTAAGTGAGTGTGTGAGAATGCAAAGGTAGAGCGATAAAATAAATAAGCAGAAAGATAAAGAGAAGGACACACGAAATTTTTATAGTGGTTCGGAGCAGTTCCCCTACATCCACTCTTCTTCCAAACTTAGAAGGAATCCACTAACAACGTTAGCACCCGATACTTCAGTTCCCGGAAAGACAATGCATAGATCTTGCATCCTCTGGCTGAACATTCATGCAACTTCAGTCCTTCTTATGGACACCCGGTTCTTTGGTCCCCGGAAAGACAAAACACCACCCGGTTCTTCAGTCCCCGGTAAGACAGATGCACGGAACTTAAGTCCTCCGGCTGAACCTTGAGTGTATTCGGTCTCACTCGGGACAGTACAAGAGTTTGTTGTATTCACAACAAGACTCTCTAACTACAAGATAATCCTTTACAGTAAGCTCAAAGAAAATGATAGGATTATCTTCTTCTTGAGTGTTCAAACAAAAACAAGAACACTCAAGGCAAGAGGAAAATACTGCAAACTTAGAGCTAAAAACATTCTAAGTAACTCAACTAGAAATTCCTAACAACTCTATAAATTTTTCTGTGTTCTTGCAATGTTGAAGGAACTTTTGCAGAGATTTGGCTTGAAGGTGTGAGTTGAGTTTCCTCTATATGTAGTCGTCCCCCACGAGAATTATATTGAATTGCAGTATATATATAGGAGATGTTGAAGATATAGCCGTTAGAGAGAGAAGCTACATCCCTACAACTCTTTCCTTGAAATCTGCACTTTTTCTATAAAGCAGCATGCAAGCTTGTCAATTTGCTGACACTTGGCCGTTGACCATTCTTGAGCCTCCACGTGTCTTGGTCTTGACAAGCATTAATTTTGGCATGGGTAGAGCAGTTCGCTTGGAGAAGATCGCTCGAAAAACTTGAACCTGCACAGCCGCTTGAACAGGAGATATCCGCTTGAGATGAAGATCTCTTGATCCACATTACTTCGCTAGCACATGATAATCTCTTTGGCTGAGAAATCCGCTTGACTCAGAATCGCTTGACAATTCGCTTGGATCCTTGAAGTTCGCTCGTTCTTGAAAAAGTCGCTTGCATGAAGATCGCTTGGACAGAAGTCCGCTTTAGCTTGATCATGAAGTCGCTTGGTGGACTTTGCTTGAGAGAAAATCGCTTGAACTCTAAATCGCTAGGTAAAAACACTTGATAAAAATAAGCTCCCTAACAAGTGAGCTTTCTAGATTCGTGAAAATGTACAAGTGTCCTACCTCTAAGGGGAGTTCTTTTACAAGACTATAAGAACATGAATATTTTAGTAAGAGGGACTTTGGTATCATCAAAACCATTAAAATGAACTTTATTAATTAAATTCCCCATTAACTAAATATTCCAACAACCTCGGTCGCTGCAAAAGAGAGGTAACCTAGCTTTATACTAGCCATGACTCCGGTCATCGCAAAACAGAAGCAATTCATACTTCAAAAAAAGCACAGACACATGTCATAGCAAAAATGAAGTAAATAAATTCGTAGTTCGTTACATAGAGTAAGGGAGAACATGCATTTTATTGAGTAACGGAAAGATTATTACATAATACATATTCCTATACTACGATCGGCGAGATCTATTGCCAGGACTAAAGTTCAACTAGTTATCTGAGAAATCTTTAGGGGAGTCGAATTGGGTATTCAGTAGGCCGTCAAGGTCAAAACCACGGTCTTGACCCCTTCATCCTCCACGACCAGATGCATTGCGACCTCCCGATCTCCCGCCTCAGCGACCTCTAGCCACAACAGGTTGTGCTCGTCGAATCTCCGCAGCTCACATAGACTGCCGAACAGCTACAGCAGATGAAGCGCCAGCTTCGTCAACAAAGGAGCGATCGCCAACAAGCTTGCTTAGCGAAGGGTACCGATCCAGGATCACTGTGTAATATCGAGCTATACTCTTTAGTTCAAGAATCTTCTCATGCAGCACCAATGGATCATAGTCCGCGCTCCGACCATAAGAGTTGCACACTGTGACCAGCTTCCTCACTCTCGAGATCAGCTTACCACCAGTTCGCTGAATAAAGAGCTCATAGGTCGTGTGTTCCTAGTCCATCTTCTCTAGCTCTCTGCTTGTACTCTTCAGCTCTCTCTTGGTCTCCTGGAACTCATCCTGGGGAAGCGTATATCATGCAAGGAGCTCATCATATTTGACTTGAGCAGACCTCTCTATTCGCTCACACTCCACCATAGCTCTGTCGTACTCCTCCTTCCAATGCGTCAGCTCACCATCTAGGCCGCATGATGAACTAGGTCCGGCCGGAACAATAGCTGAGGATTGATGGAATCTATCTTTCTAGAAGGCAATTTCGGCCTTAGCGACCTCAAGCGAGTGATCCAATTCGGTTATACGAGCATAGAAGGGAGACACATCAAACATCTCAGGATATGGAGACTGATTAAAAGCAGACAAGATAAACAGAAAAGAGCACAATTCAGAAAAAGGTTCTTTTATTATCATCAAAAGCAGTGCCGTAGCGGCACTGTAAGTACATCATATCTACAAAGGAGGAAGAGCAAAAGTTTACAGAAAAAATAAGGAGAAGTCAAAACCTATTCTCAGGGTCCCCCCAACGGGGATCTCCTCATTCTCTGGAGACTCCTCCTCTCCAGCCCTGGTGAAGCTTGCCTCCAGCTCCGGGTCGCGGTCCGCGTCAGCAGATCGCACAGCCTCAGCAGTTAGAAAGTCGGTGGCGACCTCAAGCTCCCTCAACAAAGGGGACTCTTGCAGCACCACCTTCACTTCATCCGCCAAGATTTGGCTTCACTCCTCCGCAGACCGCCTTGAGAAGTCGTACTTGGACGGATCCAAGTCTGAGAAGTCCTTCCTGGCGGCCTCGAGAGCGTCCATGAAGTCCTCGCCAAGAGCGCTCCCGGCTACGGAGGCCAGCCTGGCGAACCTCTTGGAGAGAAGCAGTCTCTCCGCAAAGGCCCGCGGCATGGGGCCCTGTGAGCTCACAACCTCGGCCCTGAGCTCCTCCTTCTCCTGCTCCTTCCTTGCGACCTCAGAATTGGCCAAGGCCATCTCCTCACGAGCTGCGGTCGCCTCATGACGACTAGCCAAAGCTCGCACCTCGGCTTCATCCAGTCTCGAGCAAAGAAGCTCGACCTCCTCAGCCTTTTCAGCCGCAACCTTCTCGGCCGCACCACTCTCCAACAGGGCTAGGCCCTGCGAGATCATGTTTCTGGCCCTCTACATAGTTCGCAGAATCAATGTCAATACGAACAGACCAATCATAAGGAAAAACAAGGTAATCAACAAGTTACCTCAATCTTAGAAAGGGCCGGCAGGCCAACTGGATCTTCGGTCAGATCGACCTGCGTTTCCAGCAACGCATGAGGTTGAACCCGTGCATCCTTCATCCCCTTCTTGATTCGTTTGAAGGGTTGCTCCTTTGGAGAATGATCCCCTACTTGAGGGGACAACACGTTGGTCACAGTCCGCTCAGAGCAGGACTGTGATACTACGACGTCAGCAATAATTCGCTTACCCTGCCTCTTCTTGGGCACCTCCACTCTCTCGAGTCCCACTGCGAATAGAGAACAGAAATGTTAGTTTTGGACAGCAGGAGAGAAATAAGAGGAAAAGAAAAAGCTATAACCCTTACCCTTCACCGTCTCCTCTTCGGCAGAAGGATCACGAGGGTTGGACTTCACCCCATATTCCCTAATCAACCTATCTTTCAGGTTTGGATAATAATTCAGGGGGTGATTTTATATTTTATCTAGAGTACCAGTTCGCCAGGCGAACTCAGGTACACCGACATCGGCAGCTCGCACAAAGAAAAATTTTGAGTGTCACCCTTGCACTTTATTCGGAAGGCGGATTTTCAAGCCAGACCGCGGAGTGGCATAATACTAACTAGAAGACACCTTAAAGGTGTAAAAAGTCAAAATCATGTCATGAGTCATAAGCTCCCTAGCCTCAGACTCCAAAAAGGACATAAGCACGAAAGAATTCGGAGTCAACTACCCTAACGGCAGTCGATGGAGTTCTAGTAGTTACCTATACGCTTGTTGGAGAGGGAATCGCAAACCGCTACAAAGGGAATCTTTATAGACGGTCACGAATCCCGCGGGAGGGGAACACGCTCGGTCCATTGTACCCGGAATAATAAACGCCACATTCGGGGGAAAAAAGGGCTCTAATTCCCTAATCATGGATAGGTCTAAAGAAGAGGGGTAACAGTTTACATTCCGCACACCTACAGTGCCAGATTACCTAGTAAATGAAGGCCTAAATCTACTCTGCCCTACGAAGAAAATAACTACAGTTTCTGGAACTTCACGCGCAGGAACGGAAAATTTTAATTTAGAAGATACAGACTTTGAGGAGGAAGCCATACTTACTGATTTAGTAGGAAACTTTCGCGAAAAGAAGGATGAAATGTCACCGGAGCAACGGCGAAGACAGCAGCAGGCGACGGAGTTGCAGAGATTTTGGAGATTTCTTTTTTCGTGAAAGTGCTAAAGTGATAAAAGGAATGCCGCAAATCGTGCCCTATAAGCTTCCAAAAGGCAACGGTTCAAAATGGCGCATTCCTATTGGGCCACCATCCCCGAAAGCCCAACCGGCGCATTTAATGAAAAGTAACTGACACTGTGTCAGACCGTAGGCGCGCCCATTCACATTCGGTTCGCAGTTCGCGAGCTCGCCCCTTCCCAGCGGGGTATGCTCGCTGCTCGCGTCCACTTTGACGGGGCAACCAGTTCGCGAGCTCGCCCCTTCCCAACGGGGTATTCTCGCTGCTCGCGTCCACTTTGACAGTTTGCGAGCTCGCCCCTTCCCAGCGGAGTATGCTCGCCGCTCACGTCCACTATGATGTGGGCAACCAGTTCGCGAGCTCGCCCTTCCCAGCGGAGTATGCTCAGACACTACATCATATCCTCATCCTTACCTCTCTAGGGGGGGGGGGGGCGAAGTGATAGTACACGGCCTAACAACTAGGCCCAAGCACAAGGCCCAATAAATATGGACCTCGATAAGAGGTTGGCCCAACGCTATTCGGTCCGAACACAAGGCCCATTCCGAAGATACCCAGGCCCAATGAGATCGCACAACCTATCAAGGCCCAGCTCGAATCAGGCCCAGGACAGCTCACAGCTCGCGCCAGCTCATTATCAAGACTCCTACCACAATGAGGACTCCTACTCCAGGCCTATCCCTAAGATATATTATAGAGAGATAGGGATTCAGATATCTACCATGTAAAAAGATATCTACAAGGCCTTGAGGTTATCCGATCAGGCTCAATCTTTGTATTAGAGTAGGATTCTACTTGTAAGTCTATAAATAAAGGCACTAGGATAGAAGATGGGACACACACTCTCATACTCACAAGAGCAATACACACTTTTTTCTTCTTCCCGTGGACGTAGATTTGCGAACATAGCGGATCGAACCACGTAAATCTCTCGCGCTCTTATTCTTTTTTACGTTCTTCGTCATACAAACGAGCTCATAAAAAGCACGATCGATCACTGGCGCCGTTTGTGGGAACTGAATTGTTATCGTATTTCGATCACAGCTTTTCAAACACTCGTTCAAATACTCCGAAGAACCACAACACGAGATCAAACGCCTCCCGGGCTCCAGTTGGCGGTAATAACAACCAGAACAAAGATGTTGAAACTGCCCCACGCCCTAAAGATCCAGTGGCCAATCCAGACCCCAACTTGGTGCTGGAAAACGTCCCTATTGATCGGGAAGGTGACGAGGTCGGCTCCGGCAAGGAAGGGAGCCACCAGGCCGCATCTTCGCGGCACACCGGATACGAAGTAGCAATCCGGGACTTCTTGGAGGTATATAAGGAAAAACTGACGAAATTCCTCCAGGTATACAAGGGGCCTAACAAGGACAGCCCCAAGAACAGCAGAGATCAACCCGCAACTTCGAGAAGAAGGATCCGAGCATAAAGATTGTTCGAGATCGGAATCGAGATCGCAGTCCGCCCCGACATGCGCCTCGAGACCACAACCACCATCGCAACTGGTGCGACCCATCACCCCGACACCACAGGTCGTACCGTAACTGAGATCGCTCCCTCTCGCGATCTCCATCAATAGAGAGATCCCACCACCACCATGGAAGGTTTGATGCATACTGGTTGATGACAACCCCATTCACTAGGGAGGTCTGCGAGACTCGTCTCCCGAGCCATTATAAGGTACCCAGCATCAAACCTTATGACGACCAACGAGATTCGAGGAATTTCCTAGGATAGTTCCAGTATAACATGTGGAACCAGAATCTGGAGGAGGTCCACATGTGCAAGGTATTCCCCGAACTACTGGTCGACACAGCTAAGGTATGGTTCGATAGCCTGCCCCCAATAGTATTGGCTCATATCACAAACTCGTGGAAGTCTTCAAAATGCGCTTCCACCAAAAAACGAAGCCAAAATTTACCCCCGCACAGCTGTTGACCATTAAGCAAGGAGATTTGGAATCGATCAATGAATTCTTGACTCGGTTCAATCAGGAAGCGTTGAAAGTAGATGATGCCAGTGACGCGCTGATCATCTCGGCGTTCCAGAACGCCTTGCGACCTGGTGCTCTCTACCGGGAACTCGTAAAAGGCGGGAACCCAGACGCAAGCGGAGCTTTGGAAGATCGCCGACGAGTACACGCGAGCTGATGATGCTGATCGGCGAAAGCGCGACCAGGACAGGGGTGACTCGTCCAAAAAGAAGCAGTCTGCAGATCGCGGCTAATAGAGCTCAGCCCGCCGCAACGTCCACGAGAGGTTGCAACAAGGTCCAGTGCCATCCCGACTTGGACCCCGTCAAGGTATCGAGTCAAGGCTGGGTCCACGCCAGAACCCGGATCAGCCTCAATACACTCCCTTAACCAAACTACGTACAGAGATATACGAGCTGCACACGAACCTGTTTGAGAAACCCTGCCCCATGCAGAGGCCGGCTGATCGCAGGTCGAAGAAACGTTACTGCGCATTCCATGAAGATCACGACCATGACACGGAGGAGTGCCGCGACCTCGCGGGGAACATTGAGGTCTTGGTGCAAGATGGTACCCTTAGAAAGTACCAAGGCCAGGACAAAAGCAAAAAGCCTCGCAACCGGGGAAAGGATGGTTGCCAAGCCAACAAGAAGGTGAAGCAAGAGCCCGATGACGACGACGATGACATTACGCCCCAGTTCGATGGAACCATTAAGGCGATTATGGGACTGACCTTGGGACATACCAAGTCTTCCCTCAAAGCCGAAGCCCGGGGTTCAAGCTCGGAGGAGCCTGCAGGCAAGAGGCTCAAGAGAGAGGAAGCTATTACTTTTTCTGAGGCAGATCCAGTACCTGCAAAGGCCCCGCATCACGATGCCATAGTGATTCAGGCCGGGGTCGCAAATAAGCTGGTACACCGGGTGTTCGTTGATAGTGGAGCATCTGTGAGTGTTCTTTTTAGGACGTGTTTCGGCAAGTTGAGCCTAGATACTGCTTAGCTAGCCCCAGCGCCTCTGCCCTTGAAGAGTTTCGCACAAGAGGAGACGCGACCTGACGGGGTCATCAGCCTGCCCATCACTGTAGGTCGGTCCCCCGCGAGCTCAACCACATCAATACAATTCTTCGTGGTACGTGCCCCGTCGCCTTACAACATTATCCTTGGAAGGGATTGGCTCAATGCGGTCAGAGCCGTTTGTTCTACTTGTTACCTCATGATAAAGATCCCGACCAAAAACGGAGTGGTCACAGTCCGGGGCGACCAGAAGCGGGCGAAAGAATGCATGGAGATCGCATTGCGTGGTGCCGAGACTACTGAGCGTCATCACCAAGCATAAATTAAAGAAAATTGTGGAGTTGGAACAAGAGAAGACGCCACCTGCCTCAGCTCCACTTACCGAGGAGGTCCCACTATACGACGATGAGCCAACCAAGATCATCAAGGTTGGGTTCGCCGGACCTCCCTAACTCAGATCGCAGGTGATCCAACTCCTCAAAGACTACCGAGATGTCTTCGCATGGACACCCCTCGACATGACTGGGGTGTTCCCGGATATCATCACCCACAGGCTCAAAATCGACCCCAGCATAAGGCTGGTGAAGCAGAAACAATGACAGTTCACTGCGGAGAGAAACCAGGTGATCCAGGACGAGGTTAAACAGCTACTTCAAGCGAAGATCCTCTTTGAAGTTAAATACCCGACCTGGATAGCCAACCCGGTGATGGTCCAAAAAGCAGGTGGAGGTTGGCGAATGTGCGTAGACTACACTGATCTCAACAAGCACTGCCCAAAGGATTGTTATCCCCTCCCCAATATAGATAAAAAAATAGAAGCCTTAGTAGACTATAGTATTTTCTGTTTTTTAGACTTGTATAAAGGATACCATCAAGTTTTAATGAATAGAGAAGACGCCCCCAAAATAGCATTTTTTTTACTGATTTTGGGGTTTTCGCGTATAGAAAGATGCCCTTTGGTCTAAAGAATGCAGGAGCGACCTACCAGAGAATGGTCGACAAGATATTCCATCCCCACATTGGGAAGATCGTCGAGGTATATGTGGATGACATAGTCGTCAAGAGCAGAGAAGAGGCCATTTTCACCAGCGATCTGCGAACTGTCTTTGACATACTCTGATCACATAGTTGTCGAAGGCGAAGGCGCACTCAAAGCGATATGACTTAAAATAGGGCGCAAGGCACAATGCGCAAAAAAGCGCGGGCTCGGAGAAAAAAAGCGCAATTAAAAAGACCAATTAAAATGTCATTCAAACTACTAAATATCATTAAAAGGACACATAATGCATTCAACCAAAAAGTTATCTCAAATTGTTGAAGCCAAATTGTTCAAAACTATTGTTCCAAACTTAATTAACTAGAACCATCAACTATGTTGTCAACGTCAAATGGGTCTAGGCGCACAAGGCGCATGCCTAGGATTATGAGGCGATAGTAGTGGGCCTCAAGCTCGCCTTGGGACTAGGCGCATAAGGCGATGGCTTTTAACAACTATGAGAGGCATATGTAGTACCAAATGTAAATTTCAGTTGGTGCTATTTGTCTATGACTACTTATATGCTATCATTATTTTGTAGGCCTGGTACATAAGTGACCTGCATTCATATTTATCTTGTCATAAGACTGTCTACCTGAGGCTCCTAGAATTATGATAGGAAATGCTACCAAGGCTTAAACAACAGCATATGGCCCTAAAACGTTTTTCTTCCTTTAATGAAGTGCTTACTGAATGTTGTCAATACACGTGTTGTGCTGCAGGTTCATCTGCTGCTGAGTGGGCGCAAGAGACAGATAACACCAACTGGTTCGATCGACGTAATTTTAATGCTGAAACCACTCATGAATTGGAACAAATGTCCTCGCTACCCTATTCCTCTTTCCGCAGTATGGAATCCAACTCTTTGCACAGGACATCATCATATCCAGAACAGCAGCAACATCAGCAGCAGCACCCTTTTGAACCACAAAACCTGCACAATCATTATCCCGGTGAACCGATGCTTATCCCAAAACCACCATTTACATCATATCCACCCCCAGGTGGCAGATCTGAGCAAGCCTCACCTAATGGCCTGTCAAATCATCTTAATCTTTCGCAGCACCCTGGTGGTCACCAAATGCCAGTTTCTTCACCAAATCTTTCACCATTCTCTCATTCTCAGCTTCAATTGAATGCTTTGACGCATGGGCCCCAATTTGGTGGGAACTTGCCTCCGCTACCCCATGGTTTGCCAGTCAATGGTCGACTTCAGAACCAATGGGGGAATCAGAATAGTGTATATCCTGGTGATCGTTCTGGCCTCCCAGGCAATGTTGCTCCTCAACAGTTATCCCATCCGAATGGTTTAATGCGTCCACAGCTGATGCCTCCCCCGCATGCTCAGCAAACTAGAGCTCAACATCCATTTCCACCATCATATGGTCATCCATCGGGGTTGCAATCTCAGCTGTTCAATCCACACCTTCCTCCTTCGCCACCTATGTTGAACAACTTTGACATGCTTGGATTCCCTGATTTGAGAGATCAAAGAGCTATGCCAACGCCGAGAGGTAGACAGGGAATGCGTTATCCTCATCAAGGCCCTGATTTTGGTAACCAAAAGGGTAATACAGGGTGGCCGAGGTTTAAATCCAAGTACATGAGTGCAGATGAAATAGAGAATATTCTCAGAGTGCAGCTTGCTGCTACCCATAGCAACGATCCTTATATTGATGATTACTATTATCAAGCTTGTCTAGCTAGAAAATCCTCTGGCGCTAAATTGAGACACCATTTTTGCCCAACTAATTTGGTGGATGGTTCTTCGAGGCACCGCGCAAATGACGAGCCTCATGCTTTTCTCCAGGTTGATGCTCTTGGAAGGGTTAATTTTTCCTCGGTACGCAGGCCTCGACCACTGCTTGAAGTTGACTCCCAAATATCACCAAGTGAGGCTGGTGCTGAAACGAAAATTGTTGAGAAGCCTTTGGAACAGGAGCCGATGCTTGCAGCTAGAGTGACTATTGAAGATGGCATTGGGCTCCTACTCGATGTTGATGATATTGACAGGTTTTTGCAGTTTAATCAGTTTCCAGATGGTGGAGCTCAGCTGAAACAAAGGAAGCAAATTCTGCTCGAAGAAATAGCATCATCCTTTCATCTAGTTGACCCTCTAGGGAGTAATGGCAATGCCGTAGATTTATCTTCCAAAGATGACCTGGTTTTCTTGAGATTAGTTTCTCTTCCGAAGGGTAGGAAGCTTCTTTTAAGGTATCTTCAACTTCTTTTCCCTGGGGAACTTGCTCGAGTTGTCTGCATGGCCATCTTCCGGAATTTGAGGTTCTTTTTTGGAAATCTTTCTCCTGATCATGGAGCATCCATGACAACCGCAAACCTTGCAAAGACTATATCTTCTTGTGTCAATCATATGGAGCTCAAATCTCTCGCTGCCTGTCTTGCATCAGTGGTCTGTTCAGCTGAGCATCCTCCTTTGCGTCCAGTTGGGAGTCCTGTTGGTGATGGAGCTTCCGTTGTTCTTAAATCTGTTCTGGAGAGGGCAACTGAGCTTCTGACGGACCCTCACGCTGCTGATAATTGCAGCATTTCCAACAGGGCTTTCTGGCAGGCCTCTTTTGATGCGTTCTTCAGCCTTCTTACTAAATACTGTTTCAATAAATATGACTCTACCGTGCAATCCTTCCTTAGCCAGGGTGCGGCAAACACAGTTGCGATCGGGGCTGATGTAGCAAAGGCAATAAGTAGAGAAATGCCTGTTGAACTATTACGTGCAAGCCTTCCTCACACAAGCGATCAGCAAAGAAAACTGCTCCTGGATTTTGTGAAGCGGTCTATGACTGTGGCTGGTCTTAGTGGAGGAAGTGGAAGCTCATGATCACCACCTATGGCAGATGTTGTATCAAGAACACCCATATCCTGAAATGATATTTTTGTTGGCATCAAGTTTTAAGTGGGCCCGCCCAGGTTAGTAAACAAAGTTATCTTCGACTTTAAGCTGGAAAGATGCATGTCATGTCATGTCATGAAGTTGGTTCATGTGCAAAGAGTTTTGCCATCTCATATTGTATCGGTGCATGGTGGGATAAATTTCCGTGTTAGCGCTCAGTGGACTGTATTTTACTGTCCTGCCCTTTCTTCCGTTGACGTTTATTGCTCTGTTGTGCAATCCTTGTTTTAGAGTTGAAATTTGTAAAGTTTGAAAGAAATATGTTATCCCCTTGCTCTCCTGAGCTTTTACATCTTAAATAGGGGTGGGAGGGAAAGTATTTTCTGTATTTCACCTTCGTTAAGTAAGTTTGCTTCTTTTCGAGACTTTCTTCGCTATGGTTACTCTGTTTCGTTTTTTTTTGCTACTACTTTTGCACTTCACATAATTGAATTGCCTAATAAGTTGGCACTTCTGTACTAGTGTCGTTTCGTCGATTTAGCCATTGCAGTATAAGCCAGAAGCATCTATTTACTATTATCTGGTCTGGTTTTGTTTATTCGAAATGTCTAAATATTTTTTTGAAAGAGATTTTTGTGTTCGTCTTCAGTTTGGAATTTCTTCTGCTTAATATTTGCATGTTGGTTTTATTTATTTATTTATTTTTCGTATGAGTTCCTTCCAAGACTAAAAAATAAATTATATAATATTGGAAAAAACAATACAAGGCAAATGCGTATTGCACAAAGCAAAGAACTATACTCTATACATATATACGCCAATCAAAGAATCCAATGAACAAATAAACAAACAGAAAAATCAATGAGTAGACGAAAACGTATGATCAGAAACAGCAATCGAGGCACCAGCAACAGCATAATCCGGCGAGACTGCCAAGAGGCAAGCATCCATATTATATTAGTCCTCAATAATAATAATAATAATAATAATAATAATAATAATAATAATAATAATGCTCACCATCCTTTGAAGAAGCCGCCGCCTCTGCTTGTGGTCTCAACAGCGGCAGTGGCGGAGTCATGGTGGTGGTTATCTCTAGTCGGATAGCCCATTGGCGGAGGCGCCATTACACGAGGAGGAGGGTATGAAGTCGGCGGCGCCGGATATGCTGGTGTAGTGTGTTGGCTCATGGCTGCTCAAAAGCTCCTTTGGGTGTTTATGTTTGTGTTGATGAGAGATGGGAGAGAGAAAGAGAGAGGGATGTAAATTGCAATGCTGTGTGTTGCATATAAATATGTGCATCGGTCGTGTGTGAAATATGTGAAAATCGGCTAAGTGTAACGCGCAGAAGAAAAATCAGTTTGTGATGACTAATCAAAGGAGCGCGTCTATCTAGATGTATTCAATTTCCCGTTTTTCCTCGAGTTTCCCGGTCTTTTTCCACGTCTAATTTAATACCTCACTAATAGTCTCATAACTTTATGTCAATCAATGTATGTTTCGAACTATCACGTGGGCGATTTTTTTTTTCTTTCAAAAATCTATTTTAAAACTCGTACTAAATTTTGGTGGAAAAACATACATTGATTGACATAAAGTTATGAATCTATTAATTTAGGATGAAAGTAGTATATAATAATTCTAGCACCCTTATTTTTAAAACGTGTAAACATTTCGTAATGTCCAAAGTATATCCACATACTCTCCAAAAATAGAAAGTGATGCACGCTACAGACGCGAGTTCGATTCATGGTCGTGCATTATTCTTTTTCTTTTTAATTCTACTCCTGGCTCTATTATAAGACTATTAGGCCCAATAACTATTATTTAAATTAACATCTAATTTTTATTTTTAATTTATTAATAAATTCCTTTACATTCTATCACAAACACAATTTATGTTTAATTCTTCCTGCCTCAACGCGAGAGCACGACGTTAGTACTACTATATTTAGAAATGTTAACATTTTATCACATGTGAAATTTTAACATTTATTCTTATTCTTTTTCAATTCTACTTCTGGGTTTATTCTTACTCCCAGGCCAATAATTATTATTTAAACTAACATCTAATTTTTATTTTTTAATTTGATTAATAAATTAAAAAGAAAAAGAATAATGCACGACCATGAATTGAACTCGCGTCTGTAGCGTGCATCACTTTCTATTTTTGGAGAGTATGAGGATATACTTTGGACATTACGAAATGTTTACACGTTCTAAAAATAGGGGTGCTAAAATTATTATATACTACCTCCATCCCAAACTAACAATTTCATAACTTTATGTAATAATTATTATTTTTTAATTTTTCACATTGCAATGCACACAATTTATATTTAATTTTTCGCGATACAATGCGCGAACAATATGCTAATTATTTTAATTCTTATGTAATATGTGCTCTTTTTCGCATCTTTAAATATTCATTTAGAAATAATGTAGTATATAGGTT
>JAOWBJ010000056.1:1348778-1359108 GCA_028566335.1 Monarda citriodora
TATATTAAAAAGTAAATCATACGGAATGTATTAATAATAATATTATTATATAAAGTAACCATCCTCGCAATCCTACTTTTGATTCCGGCCATTTATGAAACGGGATCTCCAAAAAATCTCAGCATTAGCTTATATATAGAAATGTAATTCTTTCGATTACAGTCAAAACATCTCAAAATCACGTATCTAGAAAGGAAATTCTTCAATTCTTTAAAATTGCTAATCGCCGAATTACTGCCGTTTCATTCTCACGTGTTACCCAACAATGGAAAATAATGATAGGGAAAATTAACAAAACATGAGAACACGAAAAGATTAAACGGATATATATAACTCCATTTTCATAAAGATGGTAAGAAAGATGAAAAATCCATCCTTGGCGGCCACTCATCTCACCTATATAAACACACACACACAGAGAGCCATTAAAATTATAAAAGACAAGGAAATGGCAACCTTAAAAATAGCTACGCTGGTAATGGTGTTAACGTTATGGTCAGTGAAGAAGTGCAGCAGTCTTCCTCTACCCCCGAAAATATTCAACGTCTTGGCGTACGGCGCAATCAACGACGGCCGCGGCGACAACCGGAAGGTGAATCATAGCCGGCGACGGCGTTCGATTCGGCACGATGTAATTAATTTTAATTATAATTTTAATTGTAATTGTGCAGGCATTTCTGGCGGCGTGGAGGGACGGATGCGAGTATGAAGGGAGAAGTAGGGTTGTGATTCCTAGAGGAGTTTACGCGTTAGGAACAGTGGTATTCGAGGGTTACTGCAAAGGATCAATGAGTTTCATCATCTATGGAACGCTCAGAGCTCCTACCGATCCGCAGATGTTCTTTACCGACACGTGGATCGGGTTCCGGTACGTCGAGCATCTCACGGTGAAGGGCGGCGGCTACTTGGATGGCCAAGGCCACGTTGCATGGCGCTACAACGACTGCAATACCAATTCTCAATGCAGACCTCTTCCTGCGGTAACTCTGTTTCTTCTCAGATTTTTTACTTGTTTTCATTCAGCAATGTTTTAAAAACCGAAAATCGGACATGGTACCGATTCCCGAATTTTCTTTGTTTTGACCGGGGAGGCCTCGTCGATTCGACTTTCGGTCCGATTTTTAAATCATTGATTTATAAAGATCATTGGGCCGGTTATTTTTTTTTTTCATTTACTTGTTGCATCTTTTATATTGCATCGACACATAATGGTCATGTATTAAAAATATTTCGACACCAGAATTTTGTATTTTAAGATTATTACATAGATATAGAAAATATATCCTATCTGGGTCTTTTTTGGCCTTAAGGTAATTAATTTATGAAAAAGATTTGTTTCCTAATTTGTTTCCTTCTGAGGTTGTGGAGAGGATAAGACTTAATATTGAACCTTGGATAAAAGAAATTTATTCCAATATTATTACACAACTATACTATTATATAATAATTATCCACCATTATAAATAGAAATTGTTATATACTATTACTCTAAAATTCAATAATTATTTTTTAAATTATTCATTCACATTCTAAGACAATATTTAATTATTTCAGTAGCAATTAGAATTATATTCAGTAAACGTATAATTAGCCTTAATTTACAGACGTTGAGGCTGGACTTCGTGAAGAACTCATGGATCCACCACCTCCGGTCAATCAACAGCAAGAACACCCACATCAACGTATTCGCGTGCGAGAACGTGACGATCAGCAACGTGAGGCTGGACGCGCCGGCCGACAGCCCCAACACCGACGGCATCCGCATCGGCTCCTCCGCCAACATCAGGGTCCTCAGCTCCGCCATCCGCACCGGCGACGACTGCGTTAGCATGGTCTCCGGCAGCCGCAGGATCGAGATCGCCGACGTCCGGTGCGGGCCCGGCCACGGCATCAGCATCGGCAGCCTCGGCCGCAGCCACGCCGAGGAGCCCGTCTCCGGCATCTGTGTCCGCAACAGCACCTTCGTGGGCACCGACAACGGCGTCCGCATCAAGACGTGGGCCCCCTCCTTCGTCTCCTCCGCCTCCAACATCACCTTCGAGGACATAAACATGATGGCCGTCACCAACCCCATCCTCATCGACCAAGACTACTGCCCTCTGCCCCACTGCCTCCACGTATATATGCATGCACATACTAATCATCCATTCCATTCTTGAAATAATCGCGTGTCTGATTCTTGAAAAATGCTGTTCTGTTGCAGGGGGAATCGGCGGTGCAGATAGAGGATGTGCTGTTTAAGAACATATGGGGCACCTCGAATTCGAAAGTGGCGGTGAAATTGCAGTGCAGTAGAGCTCGGCCATGCAAGAATGTGAAGCTTGTGGATATTTTCTTGGCCTACAATGGCCGAAGGAACGGCACCGAGGCCCTCTGCGTTAATGTATTGGGCTCTTCTTTTGGAACCCAGATTCCTGCTGCTTGTCTCTAGCGCTCTCTCTCTCTCTCTATATTGCAAACATTTGTATTAATTCTAGTTTGAACAGAACCATGCAAGAAGATATGAAAATCTTTATTGTAAATGTTGGAAAGAAAAGAATCCAACAGATATACTTCGGATTCATATTGCCTTAAAATACACCAGCTTTAGAGGAATCAAAGTGTGTAGAAATGGGTCACTCCCCTAATAAGGCTTTGTTAAGGGGTTATTCATATTATATATCATATATTAGTTCTTTCGAAAGTCGATGTGGGACAAAATGGGGGACTTCAACACGTTCCCTCACGTGTAAGCCGGTAATCGTCGGAACTACACGTGAAACACCATAATCGACAACCATCATCGGTTAAACGTCCATTAATGGACTGTCAACCGCGTCAACTTGGACATGTTCTGGTACCATGTAGAAATGGGTCACTCCCCCCTTATTAAGGGGGAGAGTTATCCATATTATATATTACTACATATTAGTTCTTTCGAAAACCGATCTTAAACAAAGTGGAGGACTTCATCAAAGTGCCAGTTCCGTCCAGCTACAAACTTATGAACTTCCCCATCAACTTCAATCAAACTACATCTTCATCTTCTTCTTTTCCATCCTTCTCTCCTCCACCGCCTTATCGAATTCGCCTGAGGCTGTATACACATTCGAGATCAGGACATGAGCACTGGTATCCTCAGAATCCAACAAACTCAAGTTTCTTGCAGCTCATTCAGCAACCTCAACATTACAAGGATGTTTTTTGTTTTACTACAATTTGCTAGCAGAGATCCTCATATTACAGCATCAGCCTCCATAGGCAAACTATTCACAAACTCTGCAGCTTCCTCAATCAACCCTACTCTACCTAGAACATCAACCACGCAACCATAGTGTTCGATCTTTGGCTCGATCCCATACGTTTCTTTCATTAATCCCAAGTACTCACTTGCTTCATTGACTCTAACTGAATGATTCGAGGCTGTCAGAACAGCGACGAAACTCACTGCATCCGGTCTGAGGTTTGAAGATTCGAGCTTTGAGAACAGTTCAAACACTTGTTCGTAGTGTCCGTTGTTTGCAAGGCCTGCATCATTGAATTCCAGCAAGAAAGCCTTTTTCGAGGAGAATTCTTGAAAACTTCATGAGCCATTTCGATTTCTCCGCATTTGCAGTACATGTCTATGATTGCAGTGATGACAATCACATTCAATTCAAAGTCATTTCTTTTGATGTAGCCATGAATCCATTTCCCCTGTTTTAGAGCTCCCAACTTTCCACAAGCATTCAATATGCTAACTAAAGTGAAATGCGTTGGCCTAATTTGCTTCTCTTGCATCTCATGGAAGAGATCGAATGCTTCAATCCACCTCCCATTTCTAACGTAGCCACTAATCATAGTATTCCAACATATCTCATTTCTAAATGGGATTTCACAGAACAACCTCCAAGATTCCTTAATTTCCCCACACTTTGCAAATCCCATAATCATGGAGTTCCATGCCACTACATCATGATCACGACTTTCATCAAACAGTTTGCCTGCATTTCCCAGAAGCCCACAGTTGAATGACGAGTTTCGAATGAAGGGGACGGATTCCAAACCTAGTTTAACGATTCAGCCTTGAAGCTGAGCTCCATCCATGGCTAGTCCCAGCCGAGCATAAGCTTTGAAAACTGAGGGATAGGTCAGCTTCCGGGTAAAATTTCAGAGGTCGTAAGCATCTCGAGAAAGAGTGAGATTGCGACATGAGGTTCTGAACTGCAAGAGAAACCTCGGGTTATAGTATTCTTAGGGCTCGTTTGGTACCCGGGTTAAAGCGGGACAGTATAACCCGAGACAACTAATTTATTATTCATCCGGGATAAGCTGGGTATCTGTTGAAGAATATACTTCAATAGCTGGAATTAATTTACTATTCACTCGGGATAAGCCGAAATTTTTTGTTCCGGACCCGATCGGACTTTTATCCCGACAGCCAAACGCGGGACAAAAAATGATATATTGTTTTATCCCTAGATATCCCGCCTTGTCCTACCAACCAAACATACCCTAAGTGAAAAGGTTGGGTTTTAAGATACGGAGGAAGAGGGAGAGGGCGTAATGCAGGTCGGCAGTGAAGGAGGTAGCGCAAAAGGCTAAGACTGCTAATGGCTATGGTGGTGGGTGGCTAGGCCAGTTTTGATGACGTGAGCATTTATTTTCTTGAGGTCTGTGATTGTGGGGCAGCTGGGAATAAATGCTCAAGATGCCCGAGTGCCTGGAGATGTTTATGGGGCTTTCAGAGGAGGATCGGACAGACTACGTCCATCATGCCCTAAAGATGTAGCGGTCTAATTGGAGTCCATGGTCTTGCATCCCTTTAAAAAAAAATTTGTTCAAGTGCTCCATTGGCGCACAATATTTGGAATTCGTCGTCGTTTATTAACTGCCACTTGGTGCAAAATATTTTTTTATAGTGACCTATAGATTGTTTAACACTTTCAATGTACATTTTGAAATGATTCAGTTTTCTCGCTTGTTGAAGTGAGTTTTGCTCGGGATGTGCAACATTGGAGAAAATTAGGAGGAGAATGCTTTGTGAAATAGTATTGAACATAGCGCAAAATGAGTTCATGATCATAACATAGTTAGCCGAATATTGAATATAACAAGGAAATGGTACACAAATGTCCTCGGAAATACAATAGTACCTACACAATACGAGCTAATAAACGCCAGAAACCACACGCACAACACTTGATAATAGTTAAACAAGGCTGGAATTTCGTAAATGGAGTTTGATACACTTCTTAGTCGGCCATTGGTTTGAAGAAGGTTGACGACGAGCAAGAGCTGTTTTGGTGGGTCAACGAGGGACTATGTGGCATCCTTGCCCTCGGGACCGTACTACTTGTTGGTATATCCGCCCGTGTAGCTTCATCTTCCCCGAACATGTGGCGGTTGGGGCGTACAATGGCGACTAAACTTTGTCGGAAACATGGTCCACATCCCCTATTTTCAACGGCCCAAACATGGACGAGAGCAGTGCGTAATGGGGGTCGACTTTATGGAAGTAGGCACCCGTACCAAAGTTTTCCTAAAATTATGTTAGAGAAACAAGAATAACTAATAATGAAAATTAAGCGTGGTTGCATAGAATGAAACGTAATATATGGAGAAGAGATGTTTCTGTCAAACCCAAAATACTCGAGTCCAAGATTCGTCTAGTCGTTGTATGACGCCAACGGCCACATCCCATTACATTTCTGGGTCGCTCACAACTAGGCTGAACGCATGGAACCTTCGCATCAAGTCAGGGAATCAGCAAGCAACATCCTCGAATTCGAGCTTGAGCCCCCCGGAGGAGTTCATCGCCAGCATGGCAGTTGTAACGACCCCGAACTCACTATGATTAGCCGAGCCCAAGAGGACGCTATGATGCCGAAGTGAAGTGGAGCAAGGGTGGTGATTAACTCAGTAGGCGAGGTGAAAGAGTTAAAAGAGAGAGATGATATTTCAGACTTTTGTAATTGGGCTCATGCATTTGCTAGGAATTGGGAATTTTAACACTAGTGATGAAATAATTCAAAAAGAAAATCAGAGTGCATCCATAACATACGAACTGTTCAGATCATTGTTTTACAAGCAGCGAAACAAATAAAAGTAACAATTGCTTTACAACTGGTGTTCCGAGGTGAGAAGAAACTACAAAAGAAACCGAACCGAAACCGGACAAACCCTAGGTACTTGTATGAAGACATGCACCACCAAGTTCTCCTTCAGCACCTAGCAAAAGCCACCTCGTCACCGATCTCAACCACGATCTACAGGGGCGAAGCCAGAGGGGGGCAGTGGGGCCCATGGGCCCCACTGGAATTTTTAAAAATATTACTATTATAGTAGTAGTATTACACCATCTACTCTTCGTAGCGCAGTTGGTCCGCACATCTGACTGTTATCTCCAGCGTCGGGTGTTCAAATCCCCTTACAGGCTTTTTCTATTTATTCTTTTTTTTCACTACAGGCGTGTTATTTGTTCTTTTTTCCCTTCCCTATGTTTATTTCATTTCTCTCAATTTCTTTTCCTTACTTTCCTCTTTTTTTTTTCTTTTTTTTTTTCCGTTCTTATGGTTTTTATTTTTCTCATTTTTTATTTTTTATATTTAGAATTTCCTTGATTTTTCACATTTTCCTTCTCATATACTAATACTTTTTTACCCAATTATTTTACTAGTAATTCACCAAGTTTTATCATCTTCTTTTTTCGTGTTTGTTTTTAGTATATCAAAGTTGATCCGGACAATGTATTATTTTATTTTATTTTTTATTTTTCAATAGTATATAAATGTTGCATTTATATTTAAATTATTATAACTTATTTCATTCATGTTTTAATAATTCTAGAGGGATCAGATCATTCGTATTTTTTTAAAAAAAAATCTCTGTTTTTTCTTTTTCTATATTTTCCCCTTTCGCTTTCCTTCTCTTTCCTTTTCTCACTTTCTTTTCTTTCGTTTTTGTTTTTATGGTTTTTCTTTTTCTCATTTTTTCTTTCTTTTGAGTTTTTTTCATTGATTTTTCATTTTTTCTACTTGTATTTTTTTTACCTCTTCATTATACCAATATCCATTGAGTCTCTCTTCTTTTTTCGTTATTGTTTTTAATATTTCAAAATTGATTCGGTCAATGTATTTTTAATAGTATATATATGATCCATTTATATTTAAATAATTATTTACTAATTTTATTCATATTTTAATAATTCTAAAGAGATCAGATCATTCGTATTTTTTTAAAGTCGGGCCCCACTGGACAGAATTCCTGGCTTCGCCACTGACGATCTACCCTGCTCAACCAGCACAGGGCTGAGTACTTTGAAGCACTCAGTGGACACATGCCCAAACATTTTAATACCAAGCCATACATATAAAAGAACACAAGGATTTAGAAACAACCTATGTCCTCAAAACATTTTCATAAAGTGCTCGCGCAGCCTTTTTACCTTTGGTACTCTACCATATCTACCCTTAATAACCAATCTAGGGAGGTTGACCGACCTCAACCTAGAACTTTGACCGTACACCTTGCGATGGTACGAACCTAACATTGCACTAACCTGAGCAACACATGCTCAGGCCCGATCGTTTCTCAATACATGGCCGAAGCTGACAGATAGGCATTATACAAAAAAAACTCATTTTTATGGCATGGTAAACTTTAAAGAATAACATAATAATTTATAAAGCAGTTCGCCTCGGTGGCAGGGCCATACGAGGGTTTTAGTTCGAAAGCCCACCTCAAAATATGTAAGCACTTCGGCTAGCAGTTGCCAAACTGGTTCACAGCTCTTCCTTCGAACACCCTTAAGAAAACAATAAGCACAACACATAAGATTCCCATAAAACAGAGTTCGAACTCACTCGAGCCCTAGTCTAACACTCGGCTAGGCTCGAGATTTGGGGCGAACTGGGTCGAACTTGTCTAAGTTCCTTTTTCGAGAAAAGCTCTATCAAAATAAGACTTCGAAGTCCGAACCATAATAAAGTTCCGAACTGAACTATGCCTAAGGCGAACTGACCGCTTACTTAATGACGTTAGCAAAACTAATTAAGCCTTAGATTCACTTCGCTCGCAATCACCGAACTGTTGCTCACTGAGCAGTTCGCTAACGACTCACTTAGAGGTGATTCTACTGGCTCAGTACTGACCGAGGTGACTGTGTTTATAGTGACTTAGGTAACTTAATCTTAGACACTCTTCTAGAAAACGCTAATAACGTGAAAACAGTGGGAAGGGGTATCCAACGAGGCTCTTGTTGGACTTCTTACTAATTTCCATGCTCGGTACTACATTGAAGGAAAACATTACAAAACTTTATTCTAAAACTTAGTAACCATCACACGGGCTTGAGATGCTACAGTTCTAGGGATTATCTCAATTAGGTTTATTTAGCTGAAATAGCTTAGGACTTAGAGTTTCTCTCACGTATAACGAGCATGCTCTCTCAACTTCTTTATAAAATAGTGTGAGAGATTACCTTAGAACACGACCTTGGAGGATCTAGCCTCTACTCTCCCTCTTCAGACTCTCCTTCTTCTCGGCCTCTACTCACTCTGCTCTCACACTCTCAGGTCCTCTTAATATGGTGGAAATTGAAAATGGCAGCAAGGATAGTGAGTTATGAGGGTGAGGGTATAGGGGTTTTGGGTGACCATTGGGCTCCTACTTTTCAGTCCTAATGATTGCAATCCCTACAAAATCTTAAATTATATTGGAGGGGTGGGGTGCCAAGAAAAAAATGCGTATGATTGGACGGTTGGGCGGCGGCTTGCTGTAGGTGGATCAGAACAAGGACTCTGATTGGGCAGAATTGGATTATTTTATTCTATTCCTAATGAGTGGCATGCACGCACGCCGATTGGGCAGACTTACTTCGGCACTCTCACACCTTGGTAACCCGCTAAACACTAACTCTTCCTGACCTGGATTGACGCTTCGGTTCATCGGGACTTGCCGAGGTCCGCAGCGGACCCTGACACTTAACGAAACCTTGAGCAGTTCGAACTACACACAACAAATAATACGAGGTCTTACCCTCTCAAAAGCGAAGCGAGCTCGGAATAACATCCGAACTGAAACCTAGGGGACAAGCCGAGTTTGTCACCCTTAAATCACATAACTTTCAAATGACAAGCGAAGTCACTTTGGAGCATCCAAACAATACAAATGCATCCATCTCAACATGAGCAACAACAAGCTAAACAACTATTTCACGTTACGAACATCAAAGAGGCGGACACATTCACAACAGAGTCACACACAAAAAACCACACAAAACCATACGAACTGAACATCGCCGAACTTAAAACCTTATTTCATTGCTACTTTCACAAAAAGAGTTCGTCTTCGAACAAAATCTATTATAAAACAGGTTTTGAGAACCTGGGCTGGTTGTAGCAGTTGCAAGGACTTGATCTATCTCATGTTGTTGACTACATTTGCTTCACCTAAGTGGCGGTGGATATGGGTTAAGAAGATTCCATCAAGCCGCTTGTTCTGCCTACGAGTGTACAAATAGCATCTTTGCGGCATTGCCGATAGCACCATGACTATGCGCTTAATAACGGCAGCTCGCATGGAATGAAAATGTGAACAACTAGATAAAGAATTAGTAATGAATCTTGAATGCAATTGCCCTTGGATTTGAACTACATCCCAGCTTTATTTTGCGTGTTCCCAATTGGGTCCTATTCAAGATTCTCTAATGTTTAAGCATGGGAATAAATTAAGCAACCGTTTTCTTGACTATAGCTGAGTAACTCAGCCTGTTGCGTGTGCGAATTTTGGTGTCTAGCTCATGGAATTGGGCGTTATATATCCTTGGGAAGATGCTTTTGACACATCTCGCGCATGCATGGCATGCAACATTAGTGATTTAATTTATGAACACATTTTTGATTACCCATTATCGACCAAATACGTAATGTGCTTAATTATAATCAATATGGGACGTCTATTAAGGGCTCGTTTGCTTGGGATATAGGGATAAGTGGGGATATGATTAATTTGTTGGGTTCAAATACTATTTCGTATGAAAAAATTAAACATGAGGTGGGAGTAGGGGGAAAAAGGTAAATGAAAACAATAAAAGGTGCGGGCCGACAGAAATTTTCCGGACCCAAACAGGTTTTAATCACTCGTACCAAACGGGTGACAAATGATAAAAAGTGATTTTAATACCATTTGTCCTCTTTGTCCACCAACCAAACATGGCCTAACAAATTGTATGCAAGTACGTTGCCACACTCGTTGGTGTACATTGTCATTAGTGTTGCACGATTGATTGTGAATGTAAAGACCATTTGATAAATTTAACATTGCACGATAAACCGATCACACGTCCATCAACTCTAATACATATATAGTG
>JAOWBJ010000056.1:1460156-1471762 GCA_028566335.1 Monarda citriodora
TCGGCCATACTTATTGCAGGCAGTGACCAGCTTCCGCACCTCCGAGATCGGCACCCCACCAGTTCGCTTCACGTACAACTCATAAGCCATTATCTCTTGATCTATCTGTTCAAGCTCTTTGTCTGTGCATTTCAGCTCCTTCTTCGTCTGCTGGAACTCATCCTGGAGGATAGTGTACCGAGCATGGAGTTCATCATATTTGACTTGTGCGGCCTTCTCAAACTGCTCGCACTCCATCATTACTCGGCCACATTCTTCCTTCCGGTACAAGACCTCCCTACCAAGGTTGCGGGATAAGCTTACATTGGCCGGCACAATCGCTAAAGACTGCGATGCCTTATTCTTCCAAAAAAATATTTCACCCTTTGCGACCTCAAGGGCATCCTCTAGCTCGTTTATTCGCAGATAGAATGGCGAAGCATCAAACATTTAAGGAGAAGGAGACTGATAAACAGAAAAAGTGAAAGACAAGAGTTCAGAAAAGGGGATCTTTTATTTATTTATAGAAGCAGCACCCGAGCGGCAATGTGGATACAAGCTACAAAAAGAAGAAACAAAAGAGTACAAAAAGAAGTCAAACCCTGGCTTTAGACTCCAAGGGGACATCCTTATCTCTTGGAGCTTCTCCTCCTTCAGCTTCACCTTCCCCCGCTCGGGCAAAAGCAGTCGCCAGCTCCTTGTCGCAGTCCGCAGACGCAGACCGCACGGCATCAACGGTAAGGAGATCGGTTGTCGCCTCGAGCTCCTTTAGCAATGGTGACTCCGCCAGCAACCCCTTGATCTCCCCAGCAAGGACATCATCGGTCTCCTCAGTAGACCGCTTGGACGGATCCAAGTCCGGAAAATCCTTCTTCGCGGTCTCCAAGGCGTCCACAACAAACTCCTCGCCAAGGACGCTGCTGGCTACCATGAGGGCTGAGAATTTCGGTACCGGTAATCGGTAAATTACCGAAACCGGCGGTTATTTCGGTAAATCGGTTAACCGAAAACCGAGTTGTCTCGGTATGGTACGGTAAACGGTTAGTGTTTCAGGAAATATTTTCGGTTCGGTAAATTACCGATTACCGACTCGGTTAACCGGTACCGATTAAATTACCGAATAAATTGAAATAATATATTATAATATTTTAATTTCTAATTCAAAGTAAGCTCGTTTCCATTTCCACCCACTTTCTAACTTTCCAATCCAAATCCAATAATAGTATAATACGAAAACATGAAATTAATAATAATTTCCACATGAAATAGAAAACAAAAGAAATATATAAAAATAGTTTATTTTTCCTTCGGTTATTTCGGTTAACCGCATACCATAACCGGCTCAGTAATCGGTTAACCGGTATTAAGCTTCGGCCGGTAAACGGTTAGCAATTTGTCTTCTTATCGGTTTCGGTTAACTGAAAATCTCGGTACGGTTAACCGCGGTTAACCGAATTCTCAGCCCTACTTGCCGCATTGACCAGTGCCAACGCGAGCTTTTCCAAAGGTTGGTAATGGGTTTCCGGACCTCTAAGTGCCCTACTGATGAAGTAGATAGGGTGTTGTTTGTGTCCGTCATCTCGGACTAGTACCGCACTAATAGTTTCCTCCGAGGCGGCGAGGTACAGGGAGAGGGCTTCGGCGTTGCTTGGAACGGATAGCGTTGGTAGTTCGGCCAGATGCCGCCGGAGCTCGTCAAATGCTTTTTGTTGTTCGTCTCCCCATTCGAATTTAGGTGCTTTCTTCAATATTTTGAAGAAAGGCAATTGCTTGTCGGCAGCTTATGAGAGGAAGCGATTTAAAGCAGCCAAGCATCCGGTGAGACATTGCACATCATGGATCGATTTCGGCATCTCCATGTTTGTGACGGCTTGGACTTTGGCCGGATTGGCCTTGAGTCCTTTCTTTGACACCCAACAACCCAGGAACTTGTCGGAGTCAACCAGGAAGGTACATTTGTTGGGGTTGAGTTTGAGATTGGCGTGACGAAGTATGTCTAACGTTGTTCGTAGATCGTGCAGACATTCGGAGATTGTTTTAGTCTTGATTACGATGTCGTCAACATATACTTCGACATTCTTGCCAATATGATGCCGGAATAGCCGATCCACCATCCTTTGATAAGTGGCTCCGGCATTTTTGAGACCGAACGACATTTTCCTGTAGGCGAAGATACCAAAATCCGTAACGAACGCAGTTTTGGAAGCACCCTCTTCATTCATTAAAACTTGGTGGTATCCTTTATACAAATCAAGAAATGAGAAAATTTCGAAGCCGACAAAAGCTTCGACTTTCTTGTCTATATTTGGGAGGGGGTAACTATCCTTCGGACAGTGCTTGTTTAGGTCAGTGTAGTCAATGCACATCCGCCATCCTCCTTCTTTCTTCTTGATCATGACTGGATTTGCTACCCATGTATTTTACTTTGAACAATACTCTGGCCTTGAGGAGTTGGCGCACTTCGTCTTGGATGACTTGATTTCGTTCGGATGCGAAGAGTCTTTGCTTTTGCCGAACCGGACGGACTGACAGATCTATGCTGAGTCGATGGGTTATAAGGTCTGAAGATACGCCCGTCATGTCCAATGGCGTCCATGCGAAGACGTCTTCGTAAGCCCTGAGGAGTTGGATGACTTGTGTTCGAAGTTGGGTAGTTCCGGCGAACCCAACTTTGATGGTCCGGGAAGGGTCACCTTCGGACATTCGGACTTCCATGGAGTTCGTTCCCGGTTGGTCTCCCTCCAACTCCTCAGGGAGCTGTAGTTGCTATGCTTGATAGCTCCGAACTGAATGTTTGGTATTTTTGAGGCTACGAGCATGCATTCTTTGGCCCTTTTTTGGTCTCCCCGGACCGCGGCTATTCCGGCTCGAGTAGGGAACTTGACCGTGAGGTGGTATGTTGAACACACGGCCCGGACAAAATTTAGCCAATCGCGGCCGAGGATGTAGTTATATGGTGATCGTGTCCTCACTACGAAGAACTCGATCACTGTGGTGGCACTGTAGGGCGCTTTTCCCACCGTATTGGGAAGACTGATTACTCCCTCCAGGTTGGTGTCTTCCTGCGCAAAGCTTTTTAATGGGAGGGAGGCCGGATTCAATCTGTCTGGATTGACATCCAATTTGTCAAAGCATTCTTTGAAAAGGATGTTGATTGAGGCTCCGGTCTCTACAAGGACTCGATGGATTAGTTTGTTTGCCAACGCGGCTTGTATGACGATTGTGTCCTGATGTGGCGAGATGGCTGGCACCAGATCGTCATCGGAGAAGGTGATGATTTCCTCCTTTTTGATCCGTTTATGAGTTGGCTCTTCTCGGTGGGAGTTCCTTGCTTCGTTTTTGATTAACGATTTGGTCTTCCCCACGGGGAGAGCGTCAATGGCATGTATAACCCCGTCATAGAGGGCTTTGTCTTCGTCTTCTTCGGGGTCCGGCTGCCTCGGCTTCTTCTCGGAAGGGGGGCGCAACTGGATTTTCCCTGCCTCTTTTTGCCAGTTTGCTGTCTGGCCTGGTACTTTTTCAACTTCCCGGTTTTAACCAAGGCATCCACTTCCGCTGCTAGATTGCGGCATTCCTCCGTGTCGTGCTCGTGATCTTCGTGGAAAAGGCAGTACTTGCCTTGATTCCGGTGGGAGGCTGGCTTTGCCATCGGTTTTGGCTTTTCGAACAGCGCGGGATGCAGTTCGAGGATTTCTGCCCTTGGTTTCGTCAAAGGCGTATATTGTGCTCCGGATGATGGCCTTGGCTTCTCCGGATCGGATCGGGGGCCTAGACGAGATTGGGCTGGAACCCGTAGTCGGTCGAACGCACTCCGGGACGGACGTCCTTGGCCTTCGGACCCTTTCTTGTCACTCCGGACCGTAGTGTCCAGAGATCACTTTCGGCAATTCGCTTCGTCTGCTCGTGCAAATCTATCTGCGATGGCCCATATTTCTTGCGTGGTTTGTGGGCTTCTCATGACCAGTTCTTTAAAGAGGTCTCCTGGTCGGATTTCGCTTTGAAAAGCCGAGATCACCAACAGGTCGTTGATGTCCTCGACCCGCAGACATTCTTGGTTGAAATGCGTCATGAACTCACTCAACATTTCTTCACGGCCTTGACGGATAGTTAGCAACTGGGCCGGAGTGATTCTCATTTCGGACATTTGGAAGAACCTTCTGTAGAAGGCTTCCAGGAGGTCCAAATAGGAATTGATACTGTTTGCAGGAAGGCTGTCGAACCACTTCCTGGCATTCCCGACGAGCAGCTCCGGGATTAGTTTGCACATATGGATCTCGTTGAGACCCTGATTACTGCAGTTCCATCGGAAGCGTCCGAGGAAATCTTTGGGATCTACCAGCCCGTCGTATGTGAAGGGCGGGACTTTGTACCCGGCAGGCAGCGGAGTCCGGATGATTTCTTCGGAATACGGAGTGCGGAGAGCTCCGTACACCGCAAACCGGTCTAGTGCGTCCGGGATAGGCTGTGGGGGCGCGTTCCTCTCCTGGCGAGGGCGAGGAGGGGAACGGTTTCGCCCACGCTGGTGAGGACGAGGTGGGGAACGGTTCCGCCCCTGATGACGAGGAGGAGGGGGCGGAACGTTGTCTTCATTCATGTGCACGGAATGGTCATCATTCCGGCGGCCTTCTTGACAAGGGTGCTGCTCAATTGATTGATCTCCAATTAAATTTGAAGTACTTGAAGATGGAGTTAAAGAGCACCAAGTTGATAGGAGAATTATAACTGAGGAGAATCTTGAGTACGAGGCCATTATTCGCCGAAATGGTGGCCTTACCATCACCGAGGTGGAGGACGAGATGGAGAACATATGGACTGCGTGTGAAAAAGTTGAAGTCGAGCTAGGTCCATTCACTGAGGAGTACCGAACTCTTGTTGATCAGCTAAGTGGTTATTCCAAGATGTACAGTTTGTTTGAAGCTCGGTATCCGAGCTTGATGGAGCTAGTAGCCCAGACTCCCCGTCCTTGTGGCTCTACAATAGTTCCTCCACAAGGTTATAATGAGCAGGACCGACGTGAGGCTCTTAGGCGTCGAGGTGGTGGTCGAGATGGCGGCCGGGGTAATGGCCGAGGTCCTCACTCCGGCAGTCGAAGAGGAAGGGGTACAGCACGAGGTGGCAGCTCGGGCGGTGGCCGAGTCAATATAGATACCATTCTCTGTAGCGGAGCACCCGAAGATGTATCTCAGGGATGGCTGTCCGGTAGTAGGACTGGTAGCTCGTAGTCGTAGATTGTACCTTTTAACGAGATACTTATACCAACAAAACTTTAATCGATGGCTTTGTTGTAATTCCAATTTTGAATTATGAACTGTCCCTTAGTTACTACAAATAATGTCAGCTTTATAGAGGTAGGGTGCTTGAGTAGTGCACCGTGGCTTTGGTTCCGCCGAAGGGAGCGACCCTTCGCTATTACCGAAGTCTGAGGTCCTGATTTGGCAAGTTTTATCGCTAGGAGTGGTCTCCTGGTGCACGCTTAAGGAACTCTCTGTGGTAGGAGAGCTGAAGTACCCTTTAAGGAGAAGTGTCACTAAAAGAAGTGCTTCTTCTCCTTTACCGGGTATTTCTAGTTCTGAGGGGTCTTATACCTTCTTTCTAGAAGATTTTGACGAGTCCTCGGACAAGTTTTACAAAGGGGGCCAGCCTTTGGAATTTTGTGCAAATTAAAGTACGAAGTATAGGTGGGCAAAAATAAGACTCATGAAAATGATGCATACGAAAAAGCAAATATATAATTGTTGCAAAGATAGTTTTTTATTATTAAAAGGTTTTGTAAAAAACTTTATACAATGAGGTGAAAAAATGAACATGTGCGATACTACCCACTTATACAAAGTACTTTTTCAAATTTGAGATGTGCCAAGTTCGAGGTATGGGCTCACCAGTCATAATTGCCAGCTTGTATGTTCCCTTTCCATACACCTCAGTGACTTGGTAAGGACCTTCCCATGTAGTTTTGAGCTTCCCGAGCTTCTCAGCTTTGCTCACTTCATTGTTCCTGAGTACGAAGTCTCCGACCTTGAATTGCTGAGGTTTCACCCACTGGTTGTAGTACCGGGCTACCTGCTGCTTATACCGAGCTTCTTTGATAAAATCTAACTCTCTCTTTTCTTCGAGTAGGTCAAGTTCCACTCAGAGGTTTTCTTCGTTTGACTCAGCTGAGAAGTTGGCAGTACGTGGATTCGGTAGTCCGATCTCCACCGGGATCGTCGCTTCTGTCCCATATACCAGGCTGTACGGTGTTTCTCCCGTGGTCGTGCGAGGAGTGGTCCGGTACGACCAAAGGACTTGTGGTAGGTTCTCGACTCATTTCCCCTTAGCTCGTTCTAACAGGGTCTTGAGTCATTTAACTAACGTTCTGTTTGTCACTTCGGTTTGTCCGTTTGCCTATGGATAAGGTACCGAGGTAAATCTATGTTGTATCTTGACACAAATTCTGAAAGGCTTTGTCGGTAAACTGTGTCCCATTGTCGGATACCAAGATATGGGGGATACCAAAGCGGCAAGCTATGTATTTCCATACGAAGTTTTGGGCTTTCTTACTTGTGATCGTTGCCAATGGCTCAGCTTCGACCCACTTCGTGAAATAATCTATAGCTACGATCATAAAACGTAGCTGTCCTGGAGCTCGTTCAAAAGGCCCGACGATGTCGATGCCCCACTGCATGAACGGCCAGGGGCTTTGCATGCTTGAGAGATCGGTCTGTGGTAGCCTCGGGATGTTTCTGTGTATCTAGCATTTTGTGCATGTCTTGACGAGGTGTGTAGCATCTTTTACCATAGTGGGCCAATAATACCCCCACCTCATGACTTTCTTGGCTAGCACCCTAGCCCCGATGTGACTCCACAGGCCCCTCATGCACTTCTCTCAGCACATAGTCCGCTTCCTCTCGTCCAATGCATCGCAACAATGGTTGGAGGTAAGATTTTCTGTACAGGACTCCCTGCTTTTGCTCGTAATGGGCAAATCAGTATTTTACGAGCTTCGAGCTTGTCGTCAGGCAAGATTCCTTTTAGCAGGTATGAGGGAATTGGCGTTGTCCAGTTTGGTTCGTTTGACAATGACTGGATCTCGGCTTCATCGATACTTCGGTGTTGTACATCTTTTATGGGAAGGGAGGTAGTTGATGACGTGGTTTTGCTCAGCGTATCAGCTCGACTATTTTTTGCTCGTGGAATGCGGATGATCTGGAAGTACGAGAACTTTTGCTGCCATTGCCTTGCCTTCTCCAGATATTTCTTCATCCGTTCGCCCTTTACCTCGCTTGTTCCCAGTATATGACCCACAATCACTTGGGAGTCAATGTGGATCTTTATATTCTAGACTTGGAGACTATGCACAGGCGAAGTCCGGAGATGAGGGCTTCGTATTCCGCTTTGTTATTTGTAGCAGGAAAAGTAAAACGAAGTGAATGGGTTACCTCATGCCCATCGGGAGCGACGAGTAGAATGTCGGCTCCACTTCCTGACTTTCCCGAAGCACCATCCACATACCCAAGCCAGCAGTTGGTTGGTTCTTTCTCGGTTACCTCTACATTGACCTCTACTACTGGGGGTGGTACATCTTTTCTTAGCTGAGGTTCAACTCAGAAGTCCGTGAGAGCTTGTCCTTTGATAGACTTCCGGGGATTGAATTCGAGGGGATACTCGCCCAGCTCGATGGCCCACTTCGCTATCCGTCTGGATGCCTCGGGTTTTTCAGGACTTGACGAAGTGGGAGGTCGGTAAGGACCTGTATGGTGTGAGCGTGGAAGTGTGGGCGTAGCCTCCTGGAAGCATTGACCAGAGCTAGTGCGACCTTCTCCAAGGGCTGGTACCTCGTCTCAGGTCCCCTGAGAGCTCGGCTAATGAAGTAGACTGGGCGTTGTTGGTGCCCTTCTTCCCGCACTAGTACCGCGCTGATGGTCTCGTCGGACGCAACGAGGTACAGGGAGAGTGTCTCCCCTGCTATTGGTGCTGCTAGCACGGGGAGCTCGGCTAGATACTTCTTGAGCTCGTCAAAAGCCCTTCTTTGTTCTTCTCCCCACGCGAACGTGGGAGCTTTCTTGAGCACTTTGAAAAATGGTAGTTGTTTCTCGGCTGCTTGTGAGAGGAATCTACTAAGTGCCGCTAAGCATCCCGTTAGCTTCTGCACGTCATGGACGGACCTCAGCATGGCCATATCCTGTACATCTCGGACTTTTGACGGGCTAGCTTTGAGTCCTTCTTTGGATACTAGGCATCCTAAGAATTTCCCCGAGTCTGCTAGGAACGTGCACTTCTTAGGATTCAGCTTCAAGTTTGCTTTTTAGAGTATCGCAGGGGTTGTTTAAAGATCGACAATGCAAGTGGCCGGTGCTTTGCTTTTGACAATGATGTCATCCACATACACCTCCACATTTTTGCCGATGTGGCGTTCAAATAGCTTGTCCACCATTCTTTGATAGGTTGCTCCAGCATTTTTTAATCTAAAGGGCATCTTTTTTGTAAGCGAAAATACCGAAGTCGGTAATGAATGCGGTTTTAGGCGCATCCTCTTCATTCATAAGCACTTGATGGTACCCCTTGTACAAATCTAGAAAGCAAAAAATCTCAAAACCTACAAGAGCTTCTACCTTCTTATCAATATTCGGGAGGGGGTAGCAATCCTAAGGACAATGTTTATTGAGGTCAGTGTAATCTATACACATCCGCCAGCCCCCTTTCTTTCTTGACCATCACTGGATTAGCTATCCAGGTTGGGTACTTGACCTCGAAGAGTATTTGGGCTTCTAGTAGTTGTTGGACCTCGGTTCAGATAACTTCGTTTCTCTCGGCAGCGAACAGCCGCTGCTTTTGTTTCACCGGTCTGGTTGCCAGGTCGATGTTGAGCCGATGTGTGATGATGTTCGGCGACACTCCGGTCATGTCGAGGGGCGACCATGAAAAGATATCATTGTATGACCTAAGGAGTTGAATAGCTTGATCCCGAAGGTGTGATGCTACCGCGAAGCCGACCTTGATGGTTTTACTTGGGTCATCTTCACATAGCGGAACCTCCATTGAGCCTTTCACAGGAGGTCGTGCCTCCAACTCCTTAGGTTGTTGTAATTGCTATGCCTGCCGGTGCTGAACTGCAATCTTCGCACCTCGGAGCAACTTGCATGCACTCCTTGGCTCTCTTCTAGTCCCCCCCCCGGATAGATGCAATCCCTCCTTTAGTAGGGATCTTGACCATAAGGTGGTAGGTGGAGCATACGGCTCGGACTACATTCAACCAGTCTCTCCCAAGGATGATGTTGTAGGCGGAATGGGCTTTGACCACAAAGAACTGAACCCAAGAAGTTGAGCTTGTCGGGGCTTTCCCTACTGTTACCGGGAGACTCACCACACCTTCCGGGCTTGTGCACTCCTGAACGAAGCTCTTCAGTGGGAGTGGCGCTGGTGATAGGCGAGTTGCGTCGATGTTGAGTTTGTCAAAGCACTCTTTGAACAAAATGTTGATAGATACACCGGTGTCGACGAAGACTCGGTGGACGAGCTTATTCGCTACCCCGACTTGGATAACGATGGCGTCCTGGTACGGCGTTATGGCAGGCACCGGGTCGTCTTCAGAGAAAGTGATCGGCTCATCTTTCTTGAGGCGCTTACTGGTGGGCTCCTCCAAAGTGGAACCTCGGCACTCAGCATTGAGTGAGGACTTTGTCTTCCCCACTGGTAGTGCCGTGATGTTAGTTATGACCCCGTCATATTGAGGATCATCGTCCTCCTCGGGGTCTCTCTTTGACCTCTTCTCGGCAGGGGGTGCAGTCTGATTTTCCCTGCTTCCACTTGCCTTTGGCTTGACGCCGCACGGGCGAACTAGTCCGCAATCCGCCACATTTCTTGGGTGGTTTGCGGGTTGGCCTTGACGAGCTCCTTATACAGCGCCCCCGGAAGGATGCCGTTCTAGAAGGCTGAGATAACGAGTAAATCATTGATGTCGTCAACCTTTAAGCAGTCCTGGTTGAAACTCGTCATGAAGTCGCTTATTTTATCATCGCGACCTTGCCGAACTGACAGGTGTTGGGCCGAGGTGGTTCGCGCCTCAGCCTTTTGGAAAAAACGGCGGTGGAAAGCCGCTATGAGATTGTTGTATGATCTGATACTGCCAGGGGCAGGCTATCAAACCATCTCCATGCATTCCCCACCAGCGGTTCGCGGAAGATTTTGCACATGTGAATCTCGTTTAGTTGCTGGTTCATCATGTTGTACTGGTACCGGCCCAAGAAATCTCGGGGATCCGCCCACTAACACCAGAACTTTGTAGTTGTTGGGGAGCGGTGTTTGGACGATGTCGTCGGAGAAAGAAGTGCGGAGGGCACCATAGACTTCGAAACCCCTCGCTGGTTGTGGGGTTAATGGGGTGGTCCGGGAAGAGGAGGTGGGGCTATGTTGTCGAGAGGTACATCACCTTGGTAACTGTTGTGATGAGGAGGTGGAGGGGGAGCATTGTGGGGCGCCTCACTCCGGTGGCTATCATGCCAAGAAGGTGTTAGCTCCCTATTACTTGGCCGAGATGTGGCCTCGCCTTCCCTCTCCTGCCTCCGAGGCTGTTCCCTACCTTGACGGAGGAAATCCATGAATTCGCCATGCCTTTCCTGGAGGAATTGGCGGACAGCTTCATTAAGGTCCAGTTGAACCGCTTCATGTTCAAACCTCCGATTCCGGGATGGCCCCGGGTCCCTGTTCCCTGACCTCCCGGTATCACCTTGATCGTCGAAGGTTTCCACACCCCCGAAGATGAGTCCACGGACAGGCTCCTTACCCGGCTGGTGACCGGGTCCTGCGCCTCTCCTTCCATTGTATCTAGCACGGTTGTTCGTATGAATAATTGCCATCATAAAAAAAACCTGGGGCTTTTTTTTGGAGATCACGAATTTATGTTCCCACAAACGGCGCTAGTGATCGATCCCAAAAATTAAGAGAGGTTAGGATGGTAATTTAAACAGGATACAAACAAAGAGATTTAACGTGGTTCGATCTACTAAGGTAGATCTACGTCCACGGAGGAAAAGGGGTGTGTTTTCTTTTATTGTTGAATGTGCGTAAAATGAGAGTACAAGAGAACGTTATCCTTTCTCTCAAGGAACCAACTATTTATACAAATGTTCATGGGTTAGTGAGGCCCATGTAATGCCAACCCACGATGTCATGCATGGCATCTGCTGAGATCGTGGATAACGGTTATGACCCAGCAGCGGTTACTGTTCGCTATTTTATTTAACACGGCGCAAGTGTACGGGTGTTATTGTAGACATAGAAACAAGGTCGTATCCACGGATATTGTAAATTCAATAATTACTACCTTAGATTATTTTACTCTATTTAAACTTGCGAAAAGAGAGAATTTAACTAAACTAACAAGCAATTAAATAGGAAGCAAATAATAAGAGAAAAATATCTCAAGGCTTTGATTTCAATGAATAATCAATTCCAACTTCAATCAATTAATCAATTAACACAAGGACTAGACTCATCTTAAAACGATCGTGTGTATAGTTAATCCTACTCCCGTAGAGACTAAACCATAGATCACATGCAAGTATTGTTATTCCTAACAAACGACATATGCATGCAACTCCTAAAAGCACCTAGGATCAATGTTTTCACACAAAACTCGTCCCCTCCCG
>JAOWBJ010000056.1:1535271-1546955 GCA_028566335.1 Monarda citriodora
ACACAAGCACTTCATAGAAATAACCCCAGAAAAATATACAATAAGTCAAAGAACAACCAATCCACGTGAAACCCCCCCAAACTTATTCAATGCAAAGGCATGAATAAGTTTGAAGATAAGTGAATTGGTTGGGTTACCTCTACTGCAGAGAAGCTCATGTTCCTCGTGTCATTCCAGTTGTTGAGCTTGCATGTCCTCCAACTGCTTCCACTAGGTCTTACACATATTTCAATGGGGAGTATGGACTCCCCCAAACTTTAAACAAAAGCATGGTTAGACTAAAGTATGGATGAATACCAAATTGACAAATCATAACACAAGTAAGAAGATAGACTCAATTCTTACATGCTTCATCCAAAATAAATCACATAGGAAGATAGACTCAATTCCTACTGATCTCAACTAATCCACATAACCATGAAGACAATATTACCCCCCAGTGCATGACCAATTTCTCAACAATTATCACACACAAGCCACAAAGGGAGATAGACTCAATCCCTTTCATCAATTAACACCATAATTCCCACAAGAAAGCAATGTATCAAAACACACAATAAAACAAAGAAATAAACTAACACACACGAAAGCAATAAATGTACCTACTAGGGGTTGCCTCCCCTCAAGCGCTTTTGTTTAAAGTCGTTAGCTCGACTTCTCCTTTAGCTTCAATGAGGTTCGTGAACCTTCTTGACCTCATGCTTGTGGAACTCCATCACTATACCCTGTGAGATCTCCACCTCCAAAGTTCCTTCCAACTTCACATCTCGTACTAAAAGTGGCTCAGTCCACCAGGATTCTCCTTCTTTTCGGAGGAATCTTCTTCTTGACTTGTACACCCTAACCTTGTCTCCCGGCTCAAATTCAGCTTTCAAACTCTGCTCCGGGTTGCCATTCAGGGTGCCTCTGCTAGCTTCACAAAGCGGAGGGCATGAAGATCTTTGTATGTGAACCTCCTTGCATTCTTCTCTCCCTTTGGGTCTTTCATCTTCAGAACAACTCAAAGCCTTGTAATTGGAGAAGGTGACACTTTCATCATTCAAATGCAATGTGAGCTCGCCCTTGTCCACATTGATCAGTGCCTTCCCAGTGGCCAAGAATGGACGTCCCAGAATCAGCGGAACATTCTTATCTTCTTCCATATCTAACACTACGAAGTCAGCTGGAAAGACAAAATCATTCACCCTCACCAAAATGTCTTCCACAATGCCCCTTGGATAAGACACTGATCTGTCAGCCATCTGCAGTGTAATGGTGGTGGGCTTCAGCGGGCCAATCTTCATCTTCTCATACAAGGACAGGGGCATAAGATTTATGCTCGCCCCGAGGTCACACAGAGCATTACCCACACAACAATCACCAATATTGCACTCAATGGTGAAACTCCCCGGATCCTTCATCTTCGCAGGCAGCTTCCTTTGCAGAATGGCACTACAATTCTCTGTCAAGTTCATTGTTTCGTGCTAATTCCACTTCTTCTTCTTTGAAATTGCATCCTTGAGGAACTTTACATATCCAGGCATTTGCTGAAGTGCCTCGATTAGGGGGAGGTTAATCTGAACATTCTTGAAAACTTCCCAAAACTTAGAGAACTACTCATCCTTTTTCTTCTTCTTTTGTAGCATCTGGGGAAATGGCACCCTGACATCAGAGGACTTAACCACTATGCTCGATTCAGGCTGAACTGCTTCATCATCCACTACCACCGTGGACTCAACTGTACTCTTTGCTGAAATCTCTGGTCCCTCATAGTTTTTGCCACTCTTCAGATGAATGGCCTTGCAGTCATTCGGATTCACCTTACGTTGGAAACCATCCTGGAGTATGTTGACTGCTCACAGCTGGAGAAATCTGACTGATCTGAGTATCGATGCTCTTCATGTGCACTACTAGGCTGTGCACATCAGTCTCCACCTTCTCCAACCTCGAGTTGGTATGTTCAAAGCACTTTCTAGTATGTATCATGAAGGTATTTAAGATTTCCTACGTACTCAGCTTTTTTGGTTCAATGATTTCTCCATTCCACACTTGGAATCCTGGTGGAGGCTTGAGGACATTGCTTGAATTTTCATAGGACAGGTTCGGGTGCGTCATGTTCCCGTACTGATTGTACCCCCCACGCCCTTGGTTGGGGTGGTAGTTGCCATAGTTCCTCTGATTTCCCCCTTGATGCACATAGTTCAAGTCCTCAGTGCCTTCAGGCTGCTCAAATATGGGATGTATCTGTCCCATGCCTATGAGGTTTATCTTCTTGCTAATGAGCTCCATCTGCTTGGAGATGAGGTCCATATGACTGCTATCTGAAGCTGCAGCCACTCTGTGAGTCTTGCTCCTCAGGTTGTTCCACCCATCATCGATCGAAGTGACCCTCTCGATTACTTCCATAGCTTCTGCTTCTCCTATCCTGAGTAGTGATCCTCCAGCACTCAGATTCAGTTCTCTCCGTGCCTCTGGTAAACACCCTCTATAGAAAGTCAGGATCTGGTTTGTATGAGTCAATCCATGGTTCGGGCACCTCTTCAGCAGGCCTCTGAATCTTTCCCAGGCTTCTCGGATGCTCTTATAGGAGTTCATCTCAAATGAGACAATCTCAACTTGTCTCCTTAGTGCCTCACTTGGTGGATAGTATTTGTCGAGGAACCTATTCACCATCTCCTCCCATGTCCAAATAGAGTCGGATGCCATACTGTCGAGCCAATCCTTTGCTGAGTCTTCTAGGGAGAATGGGAACAATCTTAGCCTAATCTGCTCATCAGTTACCCCGTTGGCCTTGATTGTGTTGCTGATCTATATGAACTTCGTGAGATGTTTGTGGGGATCCTCACTATAACCGGCCTCTGAACGGGTTAGCTGCAGCCATCCGAATGAGTGCAGGCTTCAGCTCAAAATTGTTGGCATTGATATTTTTGCCAACTGGTGGGTTCGCAAATCCATGGTAAGCGAACAGATTCTGAACTGGCACTACGGGTGCCCTCTGATTCTGCTGCTCTATCATTCTCTGTAAATTTGCTATCTGTTGCTGGAGCTGAGCTGTAGTAGGTGGTGGACCATTGTTTCCCCCGTTGTTCTCCATCAGACTAGGAGACTGTGGCTCAAACTGTAAAAGAGAATGAACTGGCCACGGGGTAAGGCAACACAAAAGTAAGAACTCAAAAAAAAAACAAAAATAAAACAAATAAGTCTAGAGTAATAATCTCAATTATTTTCACGATATCAAGTTATAATAACTCAAATAGTCCCCGGCAACGGCGCCAAAAACTTGACTCGACTTAATTTAAAGCATGTAATTCCCGCAAGTGTACGGGGTTATCGCAACAAAATAGTAAGCAAGAGTATCGTATCCACAAGGACTAATGTGTTAACTCGATTACCGCAAATAAACTTCAACTATTATCTAGACAACGAAATTAGGTTTTTGAACTAAACTACTTAGAACATAAAATAAATATAACTAAATAAATAAAAGCAAGTAGACAAAGAAACAAGTGGTAAAAGCGTATAGGAAAATAATGTAGAATTCTAGGGTCCGATGCACGACTCAAGTCTTTATCCAATTAAACTCGTGTTACCTTTTAGTGTCTCTAGAATTGTTGAGTTATCACAGAAATAGATTAAACCCCATCCCGAGGTGAGAAATCTGTAGATTAGGTGTGGACAACTGAAGTCCCCTTCTTATTATGTACACCTAACTCCCTATAGCTCAATTAGATTTTAACTTCACTCAAAACTTCAACTCTCCCGAGTTATATTGAATTAAGGCGTGAATTATTCCAAATTCTAGGTTTATTATTTGGTCTCCCGATTACTCTAGTAAACCCTAATACTCCACAATTGGTGATCAAGGAATTGAAGTTAAAAAGCACAAGAATAATTCAAACAATTGCAAGAGCAATACAACACAATATTTAATTGAATAAAGACATAAAAATCAATGCATCTTCTCCAAGAATTCTACAGTAGGGAAATTAGCTACTCATGTTCTTAATGAAATCCATAGAAAAATAACTAAATAATTCAATGAAAAACATAAATAACAATTATACGATTTACAATCGGTAGAAAACGGATTCGAACAGGTTGTGGAATAGAGGGAAGACGGCTGTTGTCGCCTCTGGGTGGTGCGTGGAAATCCAATTGGTGATGGAGCGTGTAATCCTCCCCTAGTTGAGTCGGCGGCTGCGTAAGAATAACAAATTGCATGGCTCGATTGGTCAGCCGCCACTTCCTCCTCTTCTCCCTGTGGTGTGTGTGTGTTAGCTAATTAATTAGGCCTTATGTGTAATTAATGATGGCCGAGCCATCCAAGTCAGCGGCCCCTTTATTTCTTTTGGGCTGCGTAATTATTTCCTGCGACCTCCCGAGTTTGTTTTCGGCCGGGTGAATATTATACACCGACTTGTTCACTTGTTCTTTCCTATTACGTTTTATTCTTGGTCTCTTTTCACATGTTTTAAGTTGAAAGATCAACAAATATTTTAAACTCCACAGTTGTGTTAATTGGTTAATAATGATTTATTCGAGTTAGAAAACTCGACATTTAAAGCATATGGACACACCAATCAACACAATAAAATATGAGTTTGTCAAAAATTCGTCTTCCCGCATTCACGACGACGAACCCATGAACGTGAGGAGGAAGACGTCGAGTATGCCGCTGGAAAGCTCCCTCTTTTGCGCGAAATAGCAGTTGGAAATCTCTCTCTTTTGACCCACGAAGAACCCTAATTTCTAGGCAAACAAGAAATGTCTCGATTTTGATTCAAAATGTTATTCAATCAGACACGAAACGACGTTGTATTGGCCTTGAAAAACGACGTCGTTTCATTTTAGCCAGGTGTGACGCGAGGCACGTTCCAGCTAATCCATGTCGGAGCCGCGTTATAAATAATTAGGGGAAAATCAGATTGGGTCGCTAATTAGAAAATTTCGAAAGTTTAGGATTTTACGAGGATTTTTTAAAGTTTAGTCCCAATTCGTAATTACCCCCAAAGTTCAGGGATTCAGGTGCATTCTTACCTTTATTATATTAAAGAATAAGATAAGATTGTGGTTATAGAATTTAATTGTGGTCATTTAGAAGTTTTAACTGATCTATTGTATTAAAGGGTATTTTAAATTAAAAAATAGTTATAAAAGTTGTTTTTTATAAAGATGGTTGTAAAAGTATTTTTCTTATAAATAGTGGCTAATTATATGCATTTCCATTTTTTTATGGCTTACGTTTCACAATTGAATATGCTTTTTTAGACGAACCAGTAAAAAATGTACTTGTTTATCATAGGATGTTCAATGAATATGTTACACATTCGTAATTTTTAGGTATTTCGTATATTAGTCTTATTTTTGAATATAACAAAAAAAAATTTACTATAATTAACTCTCTTTTATCTTCTCAAACTTATATCCTGAGATGGAGCTTGAGATGGAGGTAGTAATTTTAAAAAATATGGATCATCACTTTTATGTGTTATATATATATATATATAAGGGGCCATTATGGTGAAACACACTCTTAGTGTGAAACATGAAAACCAATCTAGGCTCTTCAATAATTTGAAATCTGGCGGACCAGATTTATTTCCAATTAAACGCAATCCACAACTAAAATCGTCGGCCCAAACATAAAAAATAGCCCATGAGGGTAAAAAGGTAATTGTGCAATAAGGAAAAGGCACAAAAATAGGAAACAATCGGTCACTACCCTTATTTATTGGGATTCCAAAAATCAAAACCCTTTCTCCTCCATCTTCAATCTAAAAATCGCTTCACTACTAGAAAAATGGTTATAGACAACACGTTATAGACCACGGGGATTTTATTCGTGTGGTCTATATCGTTATAGACCACGATGGAATGAATTCGTGTGGTCTATTAGCATTTTAATAGACCACGGAGAACTAAACCCCGTGGTCTATTAGACCTATAGACCACGGTTATGATTCCCCGTAGTCTATTAGCGGTTATAGACCACACGATTTTAAAAGCCCGTGGTCTATTAAAATAGCGGTTATAGACCACACGATTTTAAAAGCCCGTGGTCTATTTGATGGCATTTATGTAAATATAAGAACTTTATGAATTTAGGGATTTCATTCTCCTCTTTCCGCCGTTAACCTTCTCTTCTCTCCCCAATGACGATTCTCAGCCGTCAACCTTCTCTTTTGCCACCACCGCGAGCCATCACCGTCGCGCCGCCGGCCCTGGGGGATTTCAAATTGAGTTGAATCGAGTGTTGATGATCTCAAGTCAGCCATTGCTTGGATGACCGGAAGGCCAGTTAAGCGACATCGTCTCATCTTCGCAGGCCGATTAATGAAGAACGATCAAACCCTAGAGACCTACGGTACGGCCCCCCTCCCTCCCTCTTTATTTTCTTTTTTAGAAGAAAATCGTGGGAAAGGAATTGATTTCTTCGGATGATCAATTGTTAAGCCTCATCATATTTGTACATAATTCTATGTTAACTTTCAATTTCTTGGCTTGCCTTGTGTACTTCAAGATAGATTGGCGCTTTCGGCCCTTATGGCACTGAGGTGGTGCAGTTAAGGCGTAAATATGGTAATTGGAGTGCAAGTGATGAAACACAATCTTCTGATGTTGAGTTCTTCGAGTACGTCGAGGCAGTCAAGCTGACTGGAGATTTAAATGTTCCTGCTGGCCAGGTATGCTTTCTGGGCTGATTGCACTGTAGTTTTTTATTTATTTGTTGATCTCCTAATTGAGTTATAGTTTCGTTGAATCCGTGTAGGTATTCGTGCTAAAATAGGGAAGGGTAGTCGTAGTGCCAACCGCGGAATGTACCCTCAGGAACTAGGAGTGGTACGTTCTTCTACCTCTCAATTAAAATCAATTTACAAGACTGATCATGTAGTCTTGTCGAACTCTTCTATTAACTAATGCTGCTAAGTAGTAATCGATCTGATGATTGCACTAGAGTGAGTAATCTTACAGTGAAGTTGCTTTTTTCCAGCTTTCAAGTTACAGAGGCCAAGGAAGGATTGCAGAATTCGGATTCCAGAATCCCAAGTGGGTCGAGGGTGAGCTTCTTCAACTGAATGGCAAGGTAAGATCCACCTCTACCTACACAGATTTGATCTTGTTAGAAGTTTCTCGTCTGAATTTTGTCTTAAAAACTTGATTACATAGGGATTGATGCCATATGTGAAAGGTGCAGACCTTGGTTTCCTCTATGTAGTCCCGGAAAACGTTCGATCATTCAATCATTCGATCTTTCATTAATGGAAAACGTTGGTTTGTGATGGCTATTAAATCATTCGATCTTTCATTAATGGAAAACGCTGGTTTGTGATGGCTATTAAATCATTCAATCATCTCTGGATGTGCAACATCATACCTTCCACTTAGGATGTTTAAAGTGTTCCTCTAAATTTAAGTTATATTTGAAAGGTAATCATTGTTTGCATCTTGCACATCAAGTTCAAAATGGAAATAGTGCTTGTTGTTTGTGGCCTCTGTCTTCAGATTTTGCATTTTGCATCATTAATTTCCTTTCTCTAATCTGCACGTGTTTATTGATAGGCATGGGAAATGTTTCCGAGTGTGAATAAATTAGAAAATGTCCTGCTATGGAAATGTTGGTTTCAAGCATTTATTTGTTTGTTGTTTCTTTCCTGCAAAGAATGATGCCAGCCTAACTCAGAGAGAGAGAGAGATCATAAGGCCTTCCTTCTGTTTTTCTCCTTTTCAACTATAACATGTAGAAATGAGGCGTTCCCGATTCTAAACAATCGTAAATCGAGAGATATGGCAGTTGAAAACCAAAATTTTAGGAATAACACAAGAACAAAAGATTGTCCACTCAAGGATTTGAGATATTCAGCTGCAGGTATGGATTTCATGGAGACAAAACGACGAAACAACATGACTAGGAGGCTTATATTTGTAGCTGGAGTCACTGCACTTCTCATTTTCATGATCAATTTCTTTACTAGTTCTACAACTTCAATCAAGGTACCACTTTCATCAATTCTTAGATCGATTTCTCTTGCAACAATGACTGGAAAAAGCATTGATCTTTCTCTTCTTTTTCGTTTTCGTTTTTTCCTAGTTCTCTCAGCACGAGCCTGGGGTTACACACGTCTTAGTTACCGGAGGGGCTGGCTACATTGGTTCTCATGCAGTTCTTCGCCTTCTAAAAGATTCAAATCGCGTAACAATTGTGGTAAGTTTTATTTATCTACACAACTATAGTATTTATTGTAAAAAAAAGAGTTATATGTATTCATTGTAACATAACATGCCTTTTGACAGGATAATCTTTCTCGTGGGAATATCGGTGCTGTTAAAGTACTTCAAGAGCTCTATCCAGAGCCGGGACGACTTCAGTTCATATATGCCGATTTAGGAGATGCAGCTGCAGTAATTTCCACACTTGATCACTATTTAGCTCTCCTTATATCAGGTTAATAAAATAGCTATTTTCTTGAACTTTTTATATCAGGTTAATAAAATATTCAGAGAGAATGCTTTTGATGCTGTGATGCATTTTGCTGCTGTAGCATATGTTGGTGAAAGCACAGCTGAGCCTCTGAGGTAGTTAAAAAAAAAACAAAACATCGATAACTGCAGATTGAAGTCTTTTCTTGACACTCGTATCGGTTGATGTAGGTATTATCACAACATTACCTCAAACACCCTTCTGATAGTAAAGGCTATGGCAGAATGGGGTCCAAAGACTTTGATATACTCGAGCACTTGTGCAACTTATGGAGAACCCGAAAAGATGCCTATTACAGAAATCACTCCTCAAGTAAGTGATGGATCGAGTTTCTTGAATCTTGATCGAGCAACGAGTCACATTGCTCTCTTTTTTCTTCTGTTCAGGTACCAATAAATCCAAACGGGAAAGCCAAGAAGATGGCAGAAGATATAATATTAGACTACTCGAAGACTACGGATATGACAGTCATGATCTTAAGGTCAGTTTGGTTATGTTTTTTACAAAAAACAACAAATGTGAACTTGCAGAATGTGTCTGAAATCATGTTGTGATTAGGTACTTCAATGTGATCGGCTCCGACCCCGAGGGAAGGCTGGGAGAAGCTCCTCGTCCCGAACTTCGCGAACAAGGAAGGATTTCGGGTGCTTGCTTCGATGCAGCCAGAGGCATTATCCCAGGTCTAAAGGTACATACCTTCTTCCTTGTTCTTGCAGTTATTAGCCTTCTAATAGCGTTGTAGTACGATTGATTAAACGTCGTTGCGTTGGCAAAACGGATGCAGATAAGAGGCAGTGATTACAAGACTCATGATGGGACTTGTGTAAGAGACTACATTGATGTAACTGACCTCATAGACGCTCATGTCAAAGCCTTAGCTCATGCTAAGCCCGGGAAAGTCGGTATCTACAACGTTGGCACCGGAAAAGGTCTCTTCCGTTCTTCATTTTTTGGACTCTAACCTCGTAGCTACCTTCATCACATTCGAGTTTAACTAATAATGTCGATTATTTCCAACTCGGTTGCAGGTAGTTCGGTTAAGGAGTTTGTGGAGGCATGCAAGAAGGCGACCGGTGCAAAAATCAAGGTGGAGTACCTAAGCAGGCGCCCGGGGGATTACGCTGAGGTGTACAGCGATCCTTCGAAGATCTTGAGTGAGCTCGGTTGGAGAGCGAAATACACGAATCTTGAACAGAGTTTGGCCACTGCTTGGAGATGGCAGAAGGCGCATAGGAACGGATACGAGTGAGGGATTCTCGTGAAGAAGAAGGGAGACGAGGATCGATGATTTTGGTACAGATTGCAGCTGGAAATCAACAAGTTGAGACCATTTAGTTTTAGTTCATCTTTGGTGGCATATATAGTTACAGATTGTTTGGGTTGGTTGGGACTGTGTGGAGAGAGAATCAAGTGGCCTAGAATTTTGTGTTTCTCTCTCTAGGAAGGTGGAGAAGGTCCATTTTTCTTGTACAAAAATGGAGCAGTGCTGCAATGTACTATATATACAATAATGACATTCATTTGCAATTCAAAGAAAAAGAAGTGCAACCGTTAAGTTAGTTATTCTTCTTCTTCTCTTGTTTTTCTTTTCATAATCTGTGCTGAAGAGTTATGTAATGTATAAATTTTGTTACAAGAAATCCATTATTCAAAATCATCAGAAAATAGTATTGGATTGTGATCGGATCTTGCCACTTATTGGAGGCATTACATTCTTTGATACTGCAGAGGTTTATGGTTCTCTTGTAAGAAACTACCTTTTCTTCATCACTCTTCACTCCATTGGAAAACACGACTAAAAGCCTCGTTCCCCTCCTCTCCTTGCAGATGGCATTGGGCGCTATCAGCTCTGAAACATTGCTAGAAAGGTAAAAAAAACTTCTAGAAACACTCTTGGCTAGATTTTTTTTTTTTTCACAAGACTAAAGTTTCATCAAAGAAAGAAAGCAAAGGACTAAAGACTTGGGGGTTTCGATTGCAACTAAATTCTCCGTTTTTGGGGGGCCGGGCGCCAAAGTGTCGTCTCTGCCCTTAAAGATTCCTTGCCACGTCTTCAGCTTTCGTCTGTGGATCTCTACCAGCTCCATTGGTATGAAAGAATTAATCATTCTGCAAAAAACATATTCTTTTGATAATTTTGGTGATTTATTTTGTTATAAATGTTGAGACCCCACTTTGTCTCACATCGGCTCTTTAAAGAAATGATAAGTGATATATAAGATAGACACCCCTCCCCTTAACAAGACCTTATTAGGGGGTGGGAGCTTTATTTCTACGATAAATAGTTTAGGAAGGTTGCTGTTCATGATCAATTTCCCCTTCCAAATATATTCATTTCATCATATGATAATTTCATCATGTAAAAAAAACTGTTTTCTTTCTAGGATATATACTGATGGTTTAGCAGATGCGGTGGAGTCGTGGACGAAGGCCTAGTGAAAGCTGTTGGAGTATCAAATTACAGTGGTGAAAATCTTGATACTATATAGTAGTATTATCATTGCTTCGTTTTTCGACTTGACTTTTACAACGTAAACAGATAAACGCGTTTCAGAGAGGCGCCTTCGCGCTGCGCATGACCAGCTGAAGAAGAGAGGGATACCACTAGCTTCAGATCAAGTGAACGACAGCCTCATATACAGATTGTCTGAGGAAAATGGAGTGAAATCTGCTTGTGATGAGCTTGGGATCTGATGGGATAATGCCTGAAGTCCTCGAGCCCAATGAAGAGGCTCAATTGATTCGGCCCATTAGCAACAATAGGCTCAAGAGAGTCGGTCCAACCCATTATGGTCACAGTTCGGTAATGCACTCCGGTCCAGAAAGCACGAACGGAATTAAGCTCACAACCCACTCTGGCCCCAGTAACTTCTCCAGTACAAGATAAGTCAACTGGATCATTACGGCTCGAATATGAGAAACGCAGTACCAAGCACTCCGGCATAGCCGGAGTGAGGTACTAAGCGGCTCGCACTTGTAACTTTCCCACTATGTGTACAATCAACGGTTATACAATGGTGACGTGTACCAACACGATCACCACCCACGATCTCAACCACCAATAACTGCTCTGAAGCAGTTACATACGCCTTACTGGGCTTGCGAGCAAGAACCGTGGTGAACTAGTTGCTCAGGAAGACTATGCTTGAGTGATAGGGTGCCTTATGTATCTTACAAATTGCACTAGACCCGACATAGCGTGTGCGGTGAACAAATTGAGTCGTTA